>SJYA01002750.1:1562520-1674344 GCA_006410615.1 Neotragus moschatus
TGGGGGTGTGTGTGAGGGGGGTGTAGGGTGGGTAGGGGGGTGTAGACTGGGAGGGTAGGGGTGTATATGGTGTGGGAGGTGTGTGGGTGTGTGTGGGTGGGTGGGTGTGTGTGTGTGTGTAGATGTCACCAAGAAGTTCCTTGTCCTCTCCCTCCAAGCCTCTCCTCTGGCTTCTCAGTGTCAAGTCCATGCCTTTCATCCAGAGCGGCTGCCGCCGCCAGTAGAAGTGCTCGGCTTGCAAAATTCTCTGTTTGGTTGTCACTGTTTGGCTATTACCCCACTGCAAAGGAACAACTCAACAACTGAGTTTAAACTATTCGCTTTTCAAATATTAGGTTAAGGCTATCTGAAGTTTGATCAAGATATGGTGGATAAGAAATCACTGCCCCTCCTAAAAATTTAGGTTATGATTCAAGTGCTCTTTCAAGAAGCGTTTCAGAATGTTGACTGTATGCATTATCCCAGTGCCCAGCAACCGCAGCATAACTGCATTTCGTCAGTCTTTAGTGATGAAAGATGTGTATGGGTGAAGCATTTGGTCATTCAAAAAAGCACCAACCTTCTCCTGACCCTCCTATTCCTTTAAGGTACCACCCTACCTCTCGCTTTCCTTCTACTCCCAAATTGTTAAGAAGCTAGCCCATACTTGTTTCCACCGCCTCACCACCCAAATCACATTGGACTGTATAATCCTTAGCTCTTTGCATCCTCACCACTCGGCTACAATTACTCATTGCAGGCTGTCATTACCAGTCGCATCACCAAATCCAATGGCTGCATAACAACCTTTCACCTTCCTGAATTCTCTGTAGCACTGGGTTTATTTAAGAATTTTCTCCTCGAAGGCTTCCCTGACCCTGAGCCGTCTCTGACGGCTATTCCTCTGGATCCCTCTTTAATTTTCCTGTCTTCTCGCCCTTCTCCTCCCTCTTGTACCCTCTCTTTGGCTATGTCGAGTTCATGGGATACTGAAGGGCCTCCAGACAGTGGGTTGTTGGAAACAGAATAGCCAAGGCTAGGTGTGTTTAGCCATGGGATTGTGCAGAATCTCCTAGCAGGAAATGAGAGCAGGCATTAGCCCAAGCACCAAAACAAGAGGAACCAGCATAGCAATGAAGTGATGGGGCACCACACCTAGATGCAAGGCAGGACAGGGGATGGGCACCAGGGTATCTGACCACAGGACAAAGGAAGGGTTCAAAGCAGTTTTAAGCTAGCATGATTGAAGAAGCTTATTTCTGGTGGTTGTATATAGTAGCTTTAATGGTGTTTCTGATCTCTCCGTAGGGGTTAGATATCCCTCTTATACATCCTCCATCAAGACTATATTGCATTGGATATGATGTATTGTATATTTAGCAGTCTATATCCTCCTGTGGGGCTTCCTGGATGGCTCAGCAGTAGAGTATCAACCTGCAACGCAGGAGACACAGGGGACATGGGTTCCATCCCTGGGTCAGAAAGATTCCCTGGTATAGGAAATGGCAACCCTCTCCGGTATTCTTGCCTGAGAAATGCCATGGACAGAGGAGCCTGGTGGAGTACAGCTCATGGGGTCTCAAGGAGTCAGACACAACTGAGCACAGCACGCACATGAACACACACACACACACATCATCCGCTGGTAGACTGAAAGATCTGAAGAGCAAAGACCATAGATATTTTTACCATTGTATTTCTAACACCAAGACCAGTGCTTGTCCCATAGAAAGGACCAAATAAATATTTGTTGAAAGAGAGAATTAACTGAATTTTTAAACCTGGAAATTATGGGAAAGAAATCATATGTAAACCAAGAAAAATCTGTACAAAGTACATACCATATAGTCACACAGCATCATTAGCGGTAGGCTGCAAATTCCATTCTGAACTACCTAACAGTCAAAGCAAAGAAAAAAAAAATCAAGTTAAGAATTTGATAGTACATACAGGATTTAAAAAGAAAAGTTGCTCAGATGAAGCATAACCATCCCTGTATTGGCAAGTCTCCCAAAGGTGCTGGCTGAGCTACAGACAGTGTGTTCCAGGATATACCTGTATCAGATACAACAGTAAATTCTTTAGGTCTATTTCCTTAATGTCCTTCAATATAGACCCAGTTCAGTCACTCAGTCGTGTCCAACTCTTTGCGACCCCATGAATCGCAGCACACCAGGCCTTCCTGTCCATCACCAACTCCCGGAGTTCACTCAGACTCACGCCCATTGAGTCAGTGATGCCATCCAGCCATCTCATCCTCGGTTGTCCCCTTGTCCTCCTGCTCCCAATNTTGTTCCTAATGATGCTTTCTAAGGCCCACTTGACTTCACATTCCAGGATGTCTGGCTCTAGGTGAGTGTTCTGGGTACTTGGCTGATGAACTGACTTGATCCAAGGATAAATTTAGAATATCTAGAATAAGGTATGTTGTGAGGAACATAAACAGCTCCTTGTAATATGATTAAAACAAAGATCTCTGTGGCCAAGTACATTTGGGTAATGTTTCATACTCTTATTAGACCTACCCTTATAGATATTTATAAGTACATTAGCATATGCTAAATGCTCTAAGGAGTCCTTCGGTAAAGAAACTTTGATCCAGAGTTTTACCAAAATAATAATTTGGTCCTTTTGTTATATAATACCTGTTTACATTTAAGGGAAATTTAAAGATGACACTTAGGGAAACAATCATATAAGGAAATTATAGACTACATGTTTTCAGGCAACTCTATGTGAATACTGTTTTTCATTTCTTAAAAATATTCTGTTTTATCAAAGTACAGTTGATTTAAAAGGTTGTATTAATCTCTGCTGTAACAGCAAAGTGACTCGGTTACACACACATACTTCTTCATCTTCTTTTCCATTATGGTTTATCACAGGCTATTGAACATAGTTCCCTGTGCTATACAGTAAGACCTTGTTGTTTATCCATCCTATATGAAATGGTTTGCATATATCAACCTCTAACTCCATCTCTCCCCCTGACTCCTCCCCACTTGGCAACCACAAGCCTGTTCTCTATGCTTATGAGTGTTTCTGTTTTGTGGATAAGTTCGTTAATGTCATAGTTTAGATTCCACATGTGTTATCACATGGTATTTGCCTTTCTCTTTTTGACTTACTTCATTTTATCATTTCTAGATCTACTCATGTTGCTGCAAATGGCATTATTTCATTATTTTTTATGGCTGAGTAGTACTCCACTCAGAGAAGGCGANTTCTGTTTTGTGGATAAGTTCGTTAATGTCATAGTTTAGATTCCACATGTGTTATCACATGGTATTTGCCTTTCTCTTTTTGACTTACTTCATTTTATCATTTCTAGATCTACTCATGTTGCTGCAAATGGCATTATTTCATTATTTTTTATGGCTGAGTAGTACTCCACTCAGAGAAGGCGATGGCACCCCACTCCAGTACTCTTGCCTGGAGAATCCCATGGATAGAGGAGCCTGGTGGGCTGCAGTCCATGGGGTCACAAAGAGTCGGAGATGACTGAGCAACTTCACTTTCACTTTTCACTTTCATGCATTGGAGAAAGAAATGGCAACCCACTCCACTGTTCTTGCCTGGAGAATCCCAGGAATGGGGGAGCCTGGTGAGCTGCCATCTATGGGGTCGCTCAGAGTCAGACACGACTGAAGTGACTTAGCAGCAGCAGCAGCAGCAGCACTCCACTGCCTATATGTACCGCATTTTCTTTTTCCATTAATCTGTCAGTAGACACTGAGGTTGCTTTCATGTCTTGGTCACTGTGAACAGTGCTGCTATGAACACTGAGGTGCATGTGTCTTTCCAAATTATAATTTTGTCTGGATGTATGCCCAGGAATGCGATTGCTGGATCATATTATAATTCTGTTTTAAGTTTTTTAAGGAATTTCTATACTGTTCTCCATAGTGGCTGCACCAATTTACCTTGCCACCAACAGTGTAAGAGGATTCCCTTTTCACCACACCCCAACATTTGTTATTTGTGGACTTTTTAATGATGGCCATTCTGATCAGCAAAGTGGTACCTCATTGCAGTTTTGAATTGCATTTTTCTAATAGTTTGTGATGTCAAGCACCTTTCATGTGCCTGTTGTCTTCTTTGGAGAATTGCCTATTTAGGTCTTCTGCCCATTTTCTGATTGCATTGTTTTTTGTTATGAATATTGTTTTTCAGCACTAAATTCTTAAATAAGAATCCATCTACAGAGTGTTCTAAGTTATTTCACCTGGCAAGAACATGGGAGTACAGATATTTTGTACTATCAGATACAAATGGACATTTTGCTTTGACAGTCATCTAAATGACAGGTCATCCCAGGAAAGTAAAAGCTCCTAATCAATCTCTGTGCCCACACCCTCCCCAGGGAGGGTCCAAAGGCAGGATAAATATTGTCTTCAGAAACAGTAATGACTCCCATCTATTTTAAAAACCAGCGACATAACCTAAATTATTTTAGTGGCAAGGAATCTGAAAATCAAAGTTAGTGTGAACTGCAATAATGGGATTCTAGAAGTAGTGAGGAACACACTGCTATTGCTACTAAAAATAACTTCCAAAGATGATCTTTCCAGGTACTCCTCTCTTCATAGGTTGCTAGTGAGTCGCTTCAATCGTGTCCGACTCTGTGTGACCCCATAGACGGCAGCCCACCAGGCTCCCCCGTGTCTGGGATTCTCCAGGCAAGAACACTGGAGTGGGTTGCCATTTCCTTCTCCAATGCATGAAAGTGAAAAGTGAAAGTGAAGACGCTCAGTCCTATCCGACTAGGCCAATAATTCCAGCAGCTTGACTTTCTCCACTGAAACTAAGATTTAAATCACTAGATCATAGAAAAGTTATACATTAAATACATTAAATGTATTTTTTTTAATGTATTGTGGGCAAGCATACTTCAGACTAACAATAGTGGCTAAGTGTAGTTTCTGCGGGAAGAGGGAGCAGAAATGAATTTTGTGCCCTGGTATATTCCTTCCAGGCAAATGCAGTATGTCAGAAAAAACTTTAACTGAATGAAGGGACCAGAGATTTTCAGAGTCCAAATCACTCAGCCTAAATGGGAGAGAGTCCTAAGAGGGAAGAGGAAGACATATTTTTGTTTCTTTTTTCTGTTATTAATCTCCTTAACATGTCTAAAATATTTCCCACCCTAACTTACCAGGTTTTGTAAAGCATCTTACAAACGTATTAGATAAGTGGGCTAATATGAGTTTCACATTTCATTCTGGAGTTCATTATATTTTTGGCAGCAAGTTTATCTCCTTAATTATATTTTGCTTAGGTTGAAATTAATTTTAATTGGTGTTTCCTGTGAACACACTGAATAGGAAGCAGGGAAATTTCCTGAGATTAAAAGTTGACCTTGAAGATTCACATTCACCAGGGATGACCTATGACTTGACCTGACGGATGTTTTGAGGGCTCCCCAGTCATCATTTCTCCTCCAACCTCTCTCCTGCGCTAAGCAGTGCCTCCCACAGATGCCTCCTCCACCCATCTGTGACACGTGCAAGGAGAATTCATCTTTCCTACCATCTGTCACCTCTGCTCCCTCCTCCCCATAATCCCAGCCGCAGCCATTCGAACTACCTCCCGACCAACTGCGCAACCAAAATCTAGAGACAATTCCAGACTCCTTATTCTCACCACTGTCTTTCTTGAGACAAAATCCAAATTCCTTGATAAGACTTTGAAAGGCCTTCACGGTCCAGCCTAGTGTTTCTCAATGGAGGCCCTGTTGGCTTTGTTGTTCTTGTTTAGTCTCTAAGTCACATCCAGGTCTTTTGCAACCTCGTGGACTATAGTTTGCTGAGCTCCTTCTTCCACATGATTTTCCAGGCAAGAATACTGGAGAGGGTTGCCAATTCCTTCTCCAGGGGATTGAACGTGTGTCCGCTGTGTTAGCAGGCAAACTCTTTGCCACTGAGCCACCCGCGAAGCCCCCTGTTGGCTTTGAGACACAGCGATTTTCCTCTTTGTGCACAATATCTTTCTCAGTAACAGTCCCCAGTTACCAGGACAACCAAAAAAAAAAGATCTTCACAGTTCCTAACGCTCCTTGTCGGGGTCACCAGTCTAGCCCTCTCTAGCTT
Source organism: Neotragus moschatus (assembly GCA_006410615.1). NCBI lineage: Eukaryota > Metazoa > Chordata > Mammalia > Artiodactyla > Bovidae > Neotragus > Neotragus moschatus. The sequence goes on from SJYA01002750.1 coordinate 1,568,589, forward strand.
TCCAGCCTCATCTCTTGCATGCTCCTCCACAGACTTGGCATTTCAGCCACATAGGACGATTCGCTCTTCCTGAACTTGGTGTGCTGTCTCAAGCCAAGCCTCTGGGCCTTTGTATGTGCTGTTTCCTCTGTCTATAAGGCCCCCTTCCAGGACCTCTTCTTCCTAGATTGGTCAAAAGTCTATACCTCAAGATCCAACCCAAACCCCTTTGTCCCTGTGAAGTCTCCCAGCCCCACCTCAACCACAATGACCCATCATCTACGCAAACTTAGGTGGAAATTATTCTACATTTCTCCCCTTTGGACATGAATCATTTTTCTGTACACCAGAAACTAACAACACTGTGAATTAATTCCACTAAAATAATAATAAAAAGATGAACCAGGCTCGTTAGATTCTCTCTCTCTCTCATTTCTAGTAAGAAAAACAACTAGAATGAGCTGTTTTGTATCGTCAAGAGCTGTTATCACTGAAAGATCACAGGGAGAGATGAAACCAGGAGGAGGTCACAGTCAAAGTCTGTGTGGACTATGAGGGGCATGGGGAACAGAGCAGGGTCCCACTGGGAGCCTGGGCTCCTTTCCACCGTCATCCCACCAGTCCTGGCAGCACAGACAATGATACTGGGAAACCCTGAGAAGAAGCACAGAGGGAAAGCAGGGTACCAGGAGAACTGAGCAACAGAGTTACTCCTAGGGCAGGGGCGATGCTTGCCTCTGATCTGCCTCCAAAGACCTTTCCAAACCCAACTGTCATAGGTCTGGTTTTTCTGCAAGGCACTGACCAAAAGGGAAAGGCAGGCCAAAGGCAAAGTTTGTTTCTTCATTCAGCTTCTACTGATCACAGTCCTCATGGTCTCAGGCAAGTGTTTCTGGAGCTTTTTTTTTTTTCTCATTTATATGATGGGAATTTTAGTATCTGCCCTGAGGTCCTTCTCAAAGATTGATTGTAGGACTTTGAGCAAGTCATTTGGCCTCTATGAGTCCAGTTTTCCCAATTTTAAAATAAGATCTATAAAACCTACTTCGCATAGAAGATACAATAATCAAAATAGACAATAAATTTAGAAAATTATCTTGTAAATTGGTAACTGCTATATAGATTCTTTGCCATCTGAGGCATTAGGGAAACCCCAGGAATACTGGAGTGGTAGTCCTTACTTTCTCCAGGAGATCTTCCCAACCCAGGGATTGAACCTGGGTATCCTGCACTGCAGGTAGATTCTTTACCTTTTGAGCCAACAGGGAAGCTCATATGTGTATACACGTGGCTACTATAATTTCCTTTTTCAAGGTCTTGCAAGTAATGTCACAGAAGATATTTTTAGATATTATATATTCATGTGCATTATTCTAAAATCTTACTCAGCTGTACTTTCCTGGTGTTACTTAAATCTTAAACCTCATTTTATACTATTTTGTAACTGAAGCTTATCATTTAAGTTCAGCAATCTGTCAAATAAGGGACTTCTATACTTCCAAAAGCCATTATCACTTGCTTTTTATCATCACATTTTGGATTTAGATTCCTTGAGACCCAACCTTAAAATAATAACAGATGTTTATGGTTCTGAGCAGAAATGCCACAGAGTGATGTGAATACAAGTTAATGATTTATTGTCAACAGATGCCTCATATTTGATATTTTGCTATATGGAATATAAAGGCGGTGGGGGGGTGGAGTATGATATAGCAGCTGTCTTAGGTAACTCACATGATCTGAGAAGCCTGCTTCCCTTCACTCTGGTGGGAAACTTCTTCAGTGGTAAATTCTAGAGGTGGCTTGTAAGAGATATTCCTACTGAAATACCAAGTTTCTCACACTCCTTCCAAGTCATTAACAGTATGAACCCTATTTATTTTATGTGCATTTTACTTGTTTTAGGAAATTGAGGTGATATAGGCATACATACACCATGAGATCACAAATAAAATAAATAAGGAAGTAGAAGTAAAGGGGTAAGTAACAAGGGTAGAAGAATAAGATGAAGCTGCACACAGTTTCCAGCATCTTCAGTTTCACTACTGTCGGGCAGAATGCAATTTGTATATGTTTGTTAGGAAGATTTGCTATTATTTCCACATTATGTGTACTGTGTACCCTCGGTTAAGAAAATAACTAGAATTTATCCACATTTTCCCCCTAATTTTGTTCCTATATTCCTAAAAGTAGACCCTAGCTGATACTACTATCAGCATTTGGGTCATTAGGAGTAAATATTCTTTTCAATTCTTCTGTATTTAGTAAATATGGTTGATGAATTGAACACTGATAATAGTCTCAAGTCACCAGAATGACATTCCCTGGTAAGCGTAAAAGAAATGTGATTCTGTCAGTTGAATAATTTGATTCTCCCAACGCATCTGGCCGGTGTGCCCAGAGCTCACGATTCCCGACAGACGCCTCTGTGCTGCCCAGGCCACCTTTCCCAACCCACTAAGGCTCACAATTGTGGCCATAGGGTTAAAGGTACCATAATGGCAATATCCTAGGAAGCCACTAGGTGGAAGGGATTTTTTTTTTTCTTATTTCATGAAACCTTTTTTTTCTCAACCTAAGCCACTTCCGCAGAGGACAAGCATTTTAAATGACTTGTCTTCATTTTTTGTCACTCTACCCTCCAGGTAAGTTTGTGGTAGTTGTTGCTTTCTCTTATAAAGAGACTCATTTTACGGTACTGATGAAACTATTTGCAGGGCAGGAATACAGACACAGATATAGAGAACAGACTTGCAGACACAGCAGGGGAAGAAGAAGACGGGATAAACTGAGAGAATAGCACTGACATCTTCTACCCTGTGCAAAACAGCTGGCTACTGGGAAGCTGCTGTATAGCCCAAGGAGCTCAGTTAGGTGCTCTGTGATGACCAGGAGGGGTGGGATTGCAATGTGTGGGAAGGAGGCTCATGAGGGAGGGGATATAGGTATACTGATAGCTGATTCAACAGAAACTAACACAACATTGTAAAGCAATTATCCTCCAGTTAAAAAATACATCCTATGATAAACCATATGGAAAAGAATATTTTAAAAGGATGTAGATATATGTATAACCAAATCACAATACCATACAATAGGAATTAACTTCCATAAAAACAAATAAGGAAAACAAAACAAACAAATTTTAAAAACCCTACTGTATAGCATAGAGAAGGCTACTCAATACTCAATAACCTATATGGGAAAAGAATCTGAAAAAGAATAGATATATGTGTACGTATAATTGAATCACTTTGTTATATACCTGAAACTAACATAACATTGTAAATCAACTATACTCCAATATAAAATAAAATTTTGTTTAAATATAAAAAAGAGACTCATTTAAAGGGCACATCGTAGCATTCTCCCCAGCTACCTGGAGTGCAAACATTATATCTGAAATGAGCAGGGGTAATTATCCTCATCTGTTTCTCATGTGTCGGAGCCATGGTCAGGACAGCCTGTTGGGTTAAAGTCCAGCAGACAGGTAGGTAGGTAGGTAGGCAGGTGGGAAGGTGGGTGGGTGGGAGGACATGTGTATGTGAGAGCGAGAGAGAGCTGGGAACATGGGATCCTCGTGGCCAGGGAATTAGGAAGCAGTATCCTAGATGCAGTGGAAAACTGCCTCAGGCTATGTATCATCAGTGTGTTCAAGAACACTGACTAATGTGTGTAGTATTAAGTAGCAACATGAGGATAAGGCAAGAGCAAGTAACAAAAGATTTATTCTTCAGCGAAGGAAAGAGACGTGAAAGATGTTGCCCACCCGTCGTACTCCCTTCCCCAACAACATTAAGAACCCTGAGGCAGCAGCCAGGCTCAGAGGAACAGTCCTGGATTGTAGTTTGGTTCAGTGTGAGGGTTTAAACCCCAGTCTAAGGAAGCTTTATCTAACCTGGCCAGAATACAGGCAGTTTCCCCAAAGTTCTGCTCTACATCCTAACTTTTTACCTTAATAGTGGTCAATCTACCTCTTTAATTAAAAAAAGGGGGAATCAGGAGGGGGAATTAGTGGAGTTAATGGAAACGGAATGGCAAGGCTGAGAAATTTCAGATCAAAGATTCTGCACCCTGTTGAAAGCTGGTGACACTTTCCTTAAAAATTCACAGCCTCCCAGTTCCTGATTGAATCAGAAACGACTGACTAGAGGACCTTATTTTTTTTTTAATTTTAACAAAACATAAAAATAGAGAATATACTCTTATTTTTAATAACATTTGACAAGCTGAGTGCACCTAGAGGGGTATTTGAGTATTGGTTTGAGATGGTTTCATAGAATATCTTGGTTTTAAAATTAAGACAAAGATGTAGAAGGTACAAGAGAGAAAAAGCATATAATGATTCTCCCCTCTGGCCCCAGCAAGTGTCCTGATGACTACCTGCCTCCCTTTCCCTTCCATAAAATAAGGGGACCATGTGCTGACCTTATATGGTAGTATCAAGGTCTGTTGACTTTGGAACACTTTTAAGTAGCAGCCTAAGCTGTTTCCTGGGAGAAAGGTGGTATTATCATTACTAAAGGCTTCCCTAGTGGCTCAGATGGTAAAGACTCTGCCTTCAATGTAGAAGACCCAGGTTCGATCCCTGGGTCAGGAAGATCCACTGGAGAAGGGAATGGCTACCCACTCCCATATTCTTACCTGGAGAATTCTATGGACAGAGTGTGGCAGGCTATAGTCCATAGTGTCTGAAAAGAGTCAGACATGACTGAGTGACTAACACTTTCACTTTTCATCATTCCTAAGACCCTAAAGCCCCTCAGGACCAACATGAAGGGCTGGAGTGGGAAGCAGAAGGCAGTAGAGAGGATTCAAGTTGCGGCTGATGTGAACAGAGTAGACAGACTTTGGGCTGAGGTTTATCCAGAAGTCTGATACTTCAGAAAGCTGCCCTGAAGCTGTTGCCAAATCAGAGTCCTGAGTCCTGTTGAATTCAGGGTTGTGGCAAGTCAAATGAGCCAAGACACCAAGTCTAAGGAGGCTCACTTTGTATGAATGTCGCTGTGGATAGCAGAAAACAATCTCCTCTCTCCTTCTGCTTCCAAGTATGGGAAGTGGATCTGGCTAAGCAACAGGAAGAGGCTAGAAGGAAGTGGGGGAAGGGAGAGGGGAGGCTCCCATGCAGTGAGGCCTGTGCAGGGATCAGCTTAGTCTGTACCACTGGAGGCTTTCCCACCACAACCTGCATCTGGCCAGTGTGCCTTGTCTTTCTCTGTTTCACCTCAGAGGGGTACAGTGCTCCTATATTCTCAAAGCCCAGGGCGGGGGCATCCAAAAGCTGACCACAAGCATCTAAGAGCTCACTCTAGTCAGAGCCTGCAGGCCACTGTCATCACAAACATGCTGTCGCTCAGTCGTGTCCGACTCTTAGCGACCCCACGGACTACAGCCCACCAGGCTCCTCCATCCGTGGGATTTTCCAGGCAAGAGTACTGGAGTAGGGTGCCATTGCCTTCTCCAGGGGATCTTCCTGACCCAGGGATCGAACCTGGGTCTCTTGCATTGCAGGCAGATGCTTTACCCTCTAAGCCACAAGGGAAGCCTGAAAGTCATCACAAAGAACACCAGTTATCATGGCTTATGTTCACCACACCTAGGAGGGATATAGAAATAGCCGAAGGCAAAATGCTTGCTCTGTAAGAGTTAACAATCCAGCTAGTGATGTGCAATACAGCAGAGACCACAATCTAGGACCATGTAAAGTCAATGCAAGGGGGTTCAGGTGGCACTAGTGCTAAAGAATCCACCTAGCAATGCAGGAGATGCAAGAGCTGCAAGAGGTGTGGGTTCGATCCCTGAGTTGGGAAGATTCCCCTGGAGGAGGAAATGGCACCCCACTCTAGCATTCTTGCCTGGGAAATTTCATGGGCAGAGGAGCCTGGCGGGCTACAGTCCATGGGGCTGCAAGCAACTGGGCACGACTGAGCAGCTGAGCACAAAGTCAGTGCCAACAGTGCAAGCAAGCTAGTCCATACATGCAAACACGAAATGAAGCAAATCACAAGAAAGTTCCCTTGAAGGTGTAAGTTCTGAGCCTTGCTGTGGAGGAGGACTCAGATGGGGGCAGGGGACTTCTTGGGGCCAAAAGGGACATTGCCAGTATGAAATAGAGGAAAGCTGGGTGTGGGGGTTCCCCCTGCCGTGGCATAGAGCAACTGCTTCTAGGGTGGAATCAAAATGGACCCTAGAAATAAAGCTCCAGTCCTGCTGACCACAGACTCACAAGTTGAAGCAGGAAGAGTCTAAGCAGAGTGAGTATCACCCAGCATTAAGCATAAATAAGAGTTCTGTAGCTCTTTTTGGCCTGGTGAAGAGGGAGAGAGGTCTATGCTGAGAAGCAATAAAAATGGAGGTCACTGTGGAGTTAGAAGGCAGACCTGGTTAGATGAATTTTGATTTAAAATGATTGACAGCAGGAAGCCCCTGGAAGTTCCTGAGAAAAAAGTGACATGATGCAAAGGGGTTTAAAGAAGACCATTCTAAAGACTGTGTCCAGTGAGTCACAGAGGAGAGACTATGTGTATATGGGGCTGAGGTGAGGGGGCACCAGTTTACAGGCCGTATCTGTAGCTCCAGAGCACTGCTGTCTGATCCTAAGGCAAGTTTGCTGATTTGGGACTAAAGTACAGTATTAAGCTTCCTGGTCTATTACATTAGGTGTCAACATTTCAAGTTAAAAAAAAAAAAAAAAGATTGATGCAGTGTATTAAGCCTTTGTCTCAAGATATAGTTCACAATAAAACAAACAATACCAACAACAAAAGTCACTGAAATTGTGGCCTTTCGGTATTATCTATCCCTTAGGTCAGATTAAATGTTATTATAGGGCTTGAGTTATCCAGAGGGGATAAATGACCTCACAAAGAGATTACAGGCATGAATTAACACAGAGTTCTACCTTTGCTGGTGTTAGCAGTATTTTGGTCAAAAGTAGTATTATTTCAGGAATAAACCCTGAGCAGAGAATTTACAGACCCAAGACAGTGACAACTATATGCTGTATATGCCAGCAGGCCACAAAAGCCAAGGATATTATGATGAAGGCATTCAGTGCCTGGTTTTGCTTAGACTAGTGATTCTCAGTCTGACTGGGCATCATAATCTCCTGGGAAGCTTTTCAAAGAGGAAGGATGCGTGGCTTACACCAAAGGATGGAGCCAACACTTGTCTCTATCACTTTTTTCTTAGCTTCCCCAAATACTCCAGTTGTGAGCCACTGGTTTAGACTGTGAAGCTGAAATACTCTCACACAAAACACATGTGTGTGGGGGCACACACATAGACATACCTTCTGTGATAGCCTGTCAAGCTTACCCAATTTTTTTTTTTTTTTCACAGACAGAGGTGGTCACAGATACTCTAGGATTATCAGGGTATCAGAATCTCTAAATCCCTCCATTAATAATAAGATCAGTCTCCAGGGTTTTCTTAAATCTAGTCCTATTAGATTATATAATACTTTCCCAACTACCATGGTGTCTTAAAAAGCAGTTTTCCTAAGTGAAGATGCAGTCAGCAAAAAACAAGACCTAGAGCTGACTGTGGCTCCTTATTGCAAAATTCAGGCTGAAATTGAAGAAAGTAGGGAAAATCACTAGGCCATTCAGGTCTGACCTAAATCAAATCCCTTATGATTATACAGTAGAAGTGACAAATAGATTCAAGGGATTAGATCTGATAGACAGAGTGCCTGAAGAGCTGTGGACAGAAGCTGGTGACATGGTACAGGAAGCAGTGATCAAGACCATCCCCAAGAAAAAGAAATGCAAAAAGGCAAAATGGTTGCCTGAAGAGGCCTTACAAATAGCTGAGAAAAGAAGAGAAGTGAAAGGCAAATGAGAAAAAGATATACCCATCTGAATGCAGAGTTCCAAAGAACAGCAAGGAGAGAGGAGAAAGCCTTCTTAAACGAACAATGCAAAGAAAGAGAGGAAACCAATAGAATGGGAGAGACTAAAGATCTCTTCAAGAAAATTAGAGATACCAAGGGAACATTTCATGCAATGATGGGCACCATGAAGGACAGAAATGGTATGAACCTAACAGAAGCAGAAGCTATTAAGACGATGGGCAGGAATACACAGAAGAACTGTACAAAAAAGTTCTAATGACTTGGACAATAATGATGGTATGATCACTTACATAGAGCCAGGCATCCTGGAGTATGAAGTCAAGTGGACCTTAGGAAGTATTACTACAAACAAAGCTAGTGGAGGTGATGGAATTCTAGCTAAGCTATTTCAAAACCTAAAAGATGATGTTAAAGTGCTGCACTCAATATGTCAGCAAGTGGAAAACTCAACAGTGGCCACAGGACTGGAAAAGGTCAGTTTTCATTCCAGTCCCAAAGAAGGGCAATGCCAAAGAATGTTCAGACTTCCGCACAATTGTACTCATTTCACAGGCTAGTAAGGTAATGCTCAAAATCCTTGAAGCTAGGCTTCCACAGTACGTGAACTGAGAACTTTCAGATGTACAAGCTGGATTTAGAAAAGGCACAGGAACCAGAGATTAAATTGCCAACATCCATTGGATTATGGAAAAAGCAAGGAAATTCCAAAAAAAATCTACTCTGCTTCATTGACTATGCTAAAGCCTTTGACTGTGGGGATCACAACAAACTGTGGAAAATTCTCAGAGAAGTGGGAATACCAGACCACCTTACCTGCTTCCTAAGAAACCTGTACACAGGTCAAGGAGCAACAGTTAGAACCAGACATGGAACAATGGACTGGTTCCAAACTGGGAAAGGAGTACGTCAAAGCTGTATATGCCATCCTGTTCATTTAACTTATATGCAGGGTGAAAAGTGAAAGTCAAAGTTGCCCAGTCATGTCAAATTCTTTGCAATCCCATGGAATTCTCCAGGCCAGAATACTGGAGTAGGTAGCCTTTCCCTTCTCCAGGGGATCTCCCCAACCCAGGGATTGAACCCAGTTTCTCCCTGTGGATTCTTTACTGTCTGAGCCACTAGGGAAGCCTTGTCTGGAGAGAACCTAACGTGAAATGCCAGGCTGGTGACGCTCAAGCTGGAATCAAGATTGCCATAAATATCAAAAACCTCAGATATGCAGAGAACACCACACTTATGGCAGAAAATGAAGAGGAACTAAACAGCCTCTTGATGAAAGTGAAAGAGGAGAGTGAAAAAGCTGGCTTAAAACTCAACATTCAAAAAACTAAGATCATGGCATCCAGTCCCATCACTTCATGGCAAATAGATGGGGAAACAATGGAAACAGGGACAGACTTTATTTTCTTGGGCTCCAAAATCACTGCAGATGGTGACTGCAGCTATGAAATTTAAAGATACTTACTCCTTGGAAGAAAAGCTATGACAAACAGCATATTAAAAAACAGAGTTATCACTTTGCCAACAAAAGTCCAGATAGTCAAAGCTATGGTTTTGCCAGTAGTCATGTATGGATGTGAGAGCTCAATCATAAAGAAGCCTGAGCATCAAAGAACTGATGCTTTCACACTGTGGTGCTGGAGAAGACTCTTGAGAGTCCCATGGACTGCAAGGAGATCCAACCAGTCAATCCTAAAGGAAACCAACTCTGAATATTCACTGGAAGGACTGATGCTGAAGCCCCAATACTTTGCTCCCTGATGCTGAGAAAGATTGAAGGCAGGAGGAGAAGGGGGTGACAGAGAATGAGATGGTTGGATGGCATCACTGACTCAATGGACAAGAGCTTGAGCAAACTCCCGGAGACCGTGCAGGACAGGGAAGTGTGCTGTGCTGCATTCCAGGGGGTTGCAAAGAGTCGGCCACAACTTAGCGACTGAACAACAACAACTAAGTGAAGAAGAGCCCTCCCTCACCACCCAGTGGAATATCTGGCAGCTCTTTTCCTTGCTGTCCTCATTTTAAGGCCAATCCTTCATTTGCTTTCCGTCCTCCACCCAGCAGTATTCGCTGAGATTCATATTCCTCATTGATCTCTTCCTAAACATAAGAAGGGGAGAAGGGAATTGTTTCTAGAGCCTGTGGGGAAGAAGTTGCCTCCTAGGAATGAAGTCGCAGAAGAGTCCCTGAATTCCTTGAGTAATCGCCATTGAATAAAAACACAAAGAGGGAAGCTAATTTAATTAGCAAGTGATGCCTTGTCCTAGAATAAACTTTTTGGACAAGAAAGGGCACAAGACCTGTAAGGGCTGGCGCCCAGACTGCCAACAGGGAAAACACTGGCAAAGCTTGCAGTCTGCCACCCAAAGGGCAGTAGGTGCTCACTTGAGTATTTATTGAAAAAGTACCAAAGTGTTAGGCTCTTTTTGGACACAGAGTTGTGTTCACAAGATAAAGTACACTGATAAAACATGGAGAAAGAGAAGGGATAAAAATATTCTTCAAGGAAATGGAGGTCTAAAGTCCAAAGGTGAAGAGCTTTAGGGAAACATTTCACATTCTGACTTTTAAGTGAATTGAAAACACAATTCTTGAAAGAAATGCATCTTGAGAGAGCACTCGGTGTAGAGCAAAGAGTTCTTACAAGACAATTTGGGAGGGAAGGTGGGGTTGCTTATTCAACCTCTAATGTGGTATCTTGCATGTAATAGAACCAGAGAAATGTTTACTGAATAGAACATTATTTCAGTATAGATTGGGGTCATGTTTTCACTCTCTTGAATTTGAAAAAGATACTCAGAATAGTAGAGTTGATGCTTTGATCTTGATACTATAAACACCTCATCCAGAGTCCCAGGGTCACTCTATTTAGATGGGATGAGCATCTCATGGTGGGGGTGGGGAGGGTGACTCTGGGTTTTGCTGCTAAAGTTGTCCTCTATAGTGGGCCCTGAACAATCTGGAACAATCCAAGGGCTTGGAGGGCATGGTTTGGAAGCCTCCAATCTAGCACCTTTGTCTTTATAGGTGTTTCCAGTGTTAATCGCTCAGTTGTATCTGATTCTTTGCGATCCCATGGGCTGTAGCCCGCCAGGCTCCTCTGTTCATGGGATTCTCCAAGCAAGAATACTGGAGTGGGTTGCCATTCCCTTCTCCAGGGGATCTCCTGACCCAGGGATCGAACCCAGATCTCCTGCAGTGCAGGCAGATTCTTTACTGTTTGAGCCACCAGGAAAGCCCATTTTTATAGGTGAAGAAACAAATTCAGAGTGTCGGAGCTGGAGCCAAGTGCCCTTTCCACCACACCAAGGTGAAGTCCTACCAGGACGTCCATTTCTTTTCCATGCCTGTGAATGTTTTGTCCTGGGCCTGTGATGCACAGTGAAAGAGCATGAACTGGGGGTCAGATATACCTGGGTCTGAAGGTTGGCTCTATACTTAGTCGCCCCGTACTCTTGGCAGATTACTCAACTGCACTGAGCTTCCACTTCACTTACCAAGTCGGCATAAAGTGCACATTTTAGATCTTAGCCATGTACAGGAAGTGCCTGGTGTATGACCTGGGCTCAGTATGTGTTAGTGCCCTCTTTCAGGCAAGCAATCAAATATTTGAATAAAGTGACAAGAGAGGTAGAAGGCGCTGTCATAATAATTATACCTAGCACTTACTATTTGTCACATGCTATACTATTTGTCACATGCTATACTTATGTTAACTCATTCAATCTCAAGAACAACCCCATGCAGGAGGTACTATATTTTATCCCCGTTTTACAGGGAAGGAATCTGAGGCCCAGATGGGTAAGATAAGTTGTTCAAGGTCTCACAAAACTAACAAATAGGTAAGTTAGTATTAAATCCCAGCAACATGACTCAGAATCATGTTCTTAATCAACATAACGTTTCTGGGCAGGATAGGAGGCAAGGGAGGACCAGAGTAGAGATATATGGGAGGGGTTTGGTCCATTTAGGTAATTGGACCATGAAGATCTGGCATTAAAGGGTGTGTTTACATGGAAAGAGATACCTAGGGACAGGTATCTCAAGGTTCTAGAGCGAGAAACTGAGCTCTCCCTCTTTATATATACATAAAATTTGAGCTATTTCATATAAATAAATAAATATATATATATATATAAACACACACACACACACACACACACATATATATATTACACTTTCATGCATTATCTAATCTCCACAACAGTATCCTATGAGACAGCGCTGATACCCAGAAGGTAAAATAACTTGCTCACAGCCATATGCTGTCTAAATCGTGTTGCTAGTAAGTGAAACAGCTAGTGGACCCTTACTGCTGCATGGGTTCCCAAAGCATTTTTTTCCTGCACCACTTATAAAACTACTTTTCATAACCCTTCTCTACCTCCAAAGGATTTGTTACCCACCAGCATTGAAGTCATCTATAGTTAATCAGTGGTCATGTATTCTTCACTTGTGGCCTTTCAGGCTCTTTTCTAAGTTCACAAATGACATCTTGGTCTTTTCCTCCGCAAGAAGAGCCTCTCTCAGGGGCCCACAGCAACAACTCTTTAAACATCTGACCTCTGCCCTGTCGTCACTCTTTCATATAGCACCACAGTGGTGCAAATCAGCTCCCCTGTCCATAAACAGCTGCACTTGTGAGGCAGAAATGACTACTAAAAAGAATGGTGGAGACCCCCTGTTGAGCACTCTAATAGGCTCGGCCAGGGACCCGGAGAATTTCTATCACACCCATATGTGTCCTCTTACGGGGTCAGCCTCATGGAAACAGGCACAATACGAGCTTCAGATAAAAGCCAGGGGTGATACTAAACTCTTTCCCAGGAGAAGCCTTTCTCAAAGGCCACCACATTCTTGATTAGGGCCAGCAAGCCAAAGGGGAGGAATGGATCTGAGATTTTTTTTTTTCATTTTTAAAACTAGTGAAATTAATTTGCATACACTCCTCCAGGTTTTTTGTTGTTGTTGCTGGTTTTTTTTTTAACTGGGCATTTTAATTTGGAGACTCAAAGTGAGGGGATCATCTTTACTCACAAAGCCTCTTCCTTTCACCACACAGAGTATAGCAGGAAGCGTTCTTGCTATGTATTTTCTGAATGAGGCAGTCAAGCTAAAGGCCCTGCGTGTTTGACTCAAGTGATCAGATGCCAGGTTTCCAAAACAAGTTTTTGAAAGATAAAGCAAATTTTTTTGCAGCCTGGTTAAAAAAGTATTTAAAAAAGAGTATTTGTTTGCTACGTAGGGTGTTAATGGTGATGACAAATAGAAACCCGGGTGACATCTCCATTTCTATGGAACACATGAAGCAATTCCACAAGGGCATTTTCTATGTGGATTCAGTTTTCTTTTCTGTTGCCAATGAGTATAATTTTAGTTGTCATGTGTCAAAGTTTATACTCTTGCTTTAGAGCATCTCTTCAACTTGAACGGCATGAGTGAAATCACCCAAGTGTATGGCCTCACTGGTAATATGGCTTTTAAAATATAAGCCCTTCTCCTTTATACCCCTTGTCATTAACTGGTAAATTACTAATTTATTTCCTATTAGAATTTATATAGTTTTCAGCAATTAAGGAGAAAGGCATAATTGCTGACAAACCCAGGGCACTATTTAAATCACTTCCTTGTTGACAACATATTTCTCTTTCCTTAAACTGAATGTCACTGAAATCTGATTTGTGCAGAACCCTTGCGGACGAGCGCACTGCACCTGTCACCTGGGCGCTAGCATTCTGCTGAGGATCAATTTACATAACCTCATTTAATGGTTCATAAATCATACCCATTAAGCCCAGCTAACAGGAACCGAGGGTTCTAATTTATGCTGCCTTTCATAGCAGAAAATTGGGAGGCTGGAGCCTGTGGATAAAGAACCCAGGTCTTGCCTTTGATTGTTGATTGTGATGGTAAATGTATGGATGATGAGAACAGATTTTCACTTTATTGATTTCCTGCCAAAGCACAGCATGCTTTATTGTGAAAAGGCGCCTTTTGGCAGCAATGCTAAAAGTGGCAGTTGTTTAGGAGCCCTTTGCCAAGATGAGGTCTAAGACAATACAGAGTGGTAAATACTAAAATAATATCAAGCTGAAATGGTATTCTTTGGGAGGAAAAAAAAAAAGCATCTCTAACCTTTTGGAAATCAGTGACCTTTTCTTCCCAGGAGCACTTCCTCCCATCACTGCCCCCCCTCAACCCCAAAGCACGTGAATAATTGGGACAAGATGCTTTTAAGAAAAGGAGAAAACAATGCTTCTCCTCCCCGCTCTCTGAAGTCCCTTGCTGATGGAGTCTCATGCAAAATAATGCAGATGTCTAGAATCCTTTAGATAATGACATTTCAGCCAGCATGCTCCACTGGGCCAGGTTTACAGCTTCTGCACTCTCTCCTCTGCCAGGTACTGCTTTTTGGTTGAATACCCAGAAACACTATTTTTCTCTCTATTTTTCCCCTTTAGGTCAAGATATTGTATCCAACTATATATAGTTCTCTGCAAAATGCAATATATAAAAGGTCATCTCACAAGTGCTTGGGCTGGATTTCAAAATAGCAAAAGTGGTCCTAAGATCATTTCCCAGATGAAAAACATCTCTTAAGTATTGTTGAGGCACACTGATTCCTTTCTCTCATCTTAGTTCTGCCCTATAATGGACATTGTATACTCTCATTTTACCTCGTTCTCAAAATCTTTGTTAAACATGGTGATTTTTTTCCCCTGTAAAATGTAGTCTCTTCTCCCCACCCGCTTCAACTCTCTCCTCAAGGCAGGGTTTTCTGAAACGCTGGTATTTCAGATTGTGGGTGTTGCTGTGGAGGTTTATTTAGCATGAATTAGTCCACACTATGGACTCCTCTCACTCCCACCTCTAAATTCTAAAGCTGCCATGTAGAAAACCAGTCGGAGCTAAGCAAGACAGTCAAAAAGCTTGACAATCATTCTGTCTGCTTCTCCATCCAACATGAAATGTCTCCTCCTTTGTTACTGGTCCTTCTTCGTAAGGGGAAGAAATCAGTAGCATCGGTGTCTTTTCTACTACCTGGGAGGGTTTGCCCACAGTTAGATACACAGTGCTGCTAATAGAATGTAAGTGGACATGGTTCTTTGCTCTCCTGGCAATAGAACTCTCCTTTCCCAGGGGAACCCACCCCATATGATGATGGGGTTGACCCTGCTCCCAACTCTATCCGCAGGGAAAGACCCACAATGTGAGCCTGGCCAGAAGGAGGGTAACTGTGCCCCTTGTCCAGCAATCAGTTCAGGAATGGTCACTGGACGCCATGCCAGGAGCTGTCTGGAGCTGTTGTCAAGAGAGACTCTCTCTGTTCTCTAGAGGTATTAATCCATGGATAATATCTGGATAGAGTGTCCAAGAAACAGAAGGAGAGTGACAGAGTTTCACAGATGTCCTTTGGGCCCCTGGATCCAGCCATATCTGAAGTCCTCCTCTAGGCTTGTACCACATCACGGTGGTGCCACAGTTTCATTATGTACCACCATCTTGGCCATATTTTTAATCTATTATAAAATAGATTGTCTGGCTTGCCAGACAAGGCCCCATTGAAAAGATGGTGTTTATGTGAAGACCAGAGGGAATGAGCCATGTGTGTGTCTTCGGGAAGAACATTCCAAACAGAGGAAATAAGTGCAAACACCCTGAAGAGGCAGGAGGAGGAACCTCAGGAGGCAGGAGGAAGGGGGCCCACGTGGCTGAAGTGGGGTGAGCAGGGCTGAAGGCATGGAGTGGGTGAGCTCAAAGTGATCATGGGGAGCTGGGCCTTGGAGAGAGCTTTGAAGGCCTCTGACTTTTACTCTGAGTCAAAGGACAGTCCACTGGGGTTGGGGACAGCTGAGCAGAGGAGTGACATCACCTTCCTTACAGACTGGAACAGGCTCACTCTAACTGCTGAGTTTTGAATAGACTAAAGGGTCAGGAGGAGAAGGGAGAAGAGTGAGAAATAAGCCCAGAAGGTAGTATGGAGCCAGTCTGTGAAAGATCTAGAATGCCCAACAGTGGGCTGTGGTAGTAGTGAGTTCTTCCAAATTGGAACCCAGCACTTCTTACCATCCAGAGCGGAAGTAAAAGAGGACAGGAAAGGAGGACTAGCTTCAGTCTGTGAACCGTAGTCACTGTTTCAGAAAGTTAAACTAAAACATTAAGTTTCTTTGCTTTTGCTTATAATTACCCTATTCCTGAGGATAGATAATCTTGGCGGCGGCTGCCGCTGCTGCTGCTGCTAAGTCACTTCAGTCGTGTCCGACTCTGCATGAACCCATAGATGGCAGCCCACCAGGGTCCCCCGTCCCTGGGATTCTCCAGGAAGACCGGAGTGGGTTGCCATTTCCTTCTCCAATGCATGAAAGTGAAAAGTGAAAGTGAAGTCACTCAGTTTGTCTGACTCTTAGTGACCCCATGGACTGCAGCCTACCAGACTCCTCCATCCATGGGATTTTCCAGGCAAGAGTACTGGAGTGGGGTGCCGTTGCCTTCTCTGATAATCTTGGTTAGATCATATTAATAGGCAACTTGACTTGATTGTCACTGGCATCTTAGGCATTTCTGGTATGTGGTTGGGATACTTGGTTCTTTATCAAACCTAGAGGCCAGGCAGTCTCTGCACAGAGACCATTTCACAAAGACAGGGATGGTGCGGCCACCACAATTACGAGATACCTATGAACAAATAGGACTTAACTATACTTTCTTAACTTCATTGCTTTTTCACACTGCAAATTATTAATCTTATAATATTACTGTGCAACCCTTATAACCACTGATTACTGATGAAACTTAATACTGAAGTGCAAACTATGCTAACACTTACAAAATGCTGTTTGGTACATAGGCAGGGTGAAGATGAATTGCTTCTAATGAAAGACATAGGTCTTGTATTGTAACTCTTTTTGGACCTGGATTTGGTACAAGTTATAAATAATAATGTTCTATATTTTGATTTTTTCAGTTGACATATGGTTCTGGCATCATAGGGCAAAAAATGAGGGAGAAGAAAATTTTCCCAATTTTGAATTTTGAACTTTTCTATAACCTATTTCTTAGAGTCATTAATCTGGAATTATTTTTCAAGCAAATGAAACTTCTAAGGGTCATAAACATTCAACAATCAGAGATTAGTTGATACATTATGGAACATCTGTAGATGGAATATTATGTAGCCATTAAAATGATATTGTAAACCATTTACCGAGTGAACAGATTTAAATTGTAAAACCACAGACATGACATGATTACATTTTTAAATATATGTGTGTATGTAAATATACACATGTGCTTATCCAAAAATAGGAAGGACAAAGAAAAAAATCTATTAAATTATTTCAGTGTGGTGAAATATAGGGTCTATATTCTAAAAGTACATCTACATTTTATATTTTATATAACTAGCATGTGTTGTTTGTATGACTTTTACTGCTTGACACAGAATCAAAGGATACATAAATATGGCAAAGTTACTTTTTAGACCTGACATCCTAATGTTGGCTCATCAGACAAGATGGGTTTTCACAAAAGGCAGCCTGAGATCCTTCCAAAAGTTTCCTTGAACTACTCTTTCTGTTTGAGGGATGTCTTTTGGTCATTTGGAACACCATTTAACATCATCAAGGACTAGGGTTCCAAGAAATCTAATTTGTAACCTGATCTGAACATTTTCAAAATTATAAATCATGGCCATCATTAAGAGTCTTCTAGAAAGTGTCTTTTTCAAAGCCATTTATTTAAAACATTAGAGTGGGTAAGGAAGGGCTGACAGTGATGAAGGAGAAAAAAAATTGTTAATGGAAATTAGAAATGAGCAACTTGAGAAATAGAAATCTTTTCTTTCTGATCTTATATCTTATAAACAAAATGTCAATAAAAATATTTGGCTGCATCTAAATTGCTGCTGCTGCTGAGTTGCTTCAGTCGTGTTCGATTCTGTGCGACCCCATAGACAGCAGCCCACTAAGCTCCCCCGTCCCTGGGATTCTCCAGGCAAGAACACTGGAGTGGGTTGCCATTTCCTTCTCCAATGCATGAAAGTGAAAAGTGAAAGTGAAGTCGCTCAGTCGTGCCTGACTCTTAGTGACCCCATGGACTGCAGCCCACCAGGCTCCTCCATCCATGGGATTTTCCAGGCAAGAGTACTGGAGTAGGGTGTCACTGCCTTAGAACCCTTCAAAACTTTTATTTGGGAGTACTTTTAATAACAAGAATTCACTTACGTCTCATGCTTTTGAATTGGAAGAATTAAAGTTAAAATGGCCATACTACCCAAAGCAATCTACAGACTTAACGCAATCTCTATCAAATTATCCATAACGTTTTTCACAGAACTAGAGAAAATAATCCTGAAAGTTATTGACTATAAAAGACCTAAAATTGCCAAAGAAATCCTGAGGAAAAAGAACACAGCTGGAGGTATAACCCTCTCAGGCTTCATACAATTTTACAAAACTATAGTAATTAAAACAGTGTAGTACTGACACAAAACCAGACATATAGATAAACACAACAGAAACAAGTCCACCCACATGTGCTCAATTAATCTCTGGCAAAGGAGGCAAGAGTATATAATGGAGAAAAGACAGTCACTTCAGCAAATGGTGTTGGGAAAGCTGGACAGCTGAATGCAAATCAGTGAAGTTAGAACACTCCTTCACATCGTATACCAAACTGAACATGGCTTAAAGACTTAAATATAAGACATGACACCATAAAACTCCTAGAAGAGATCACAGGTAAAATATTCTCTGACATAGATCATACCAATGTTTTCTTAGGTCAATCTCCCAAGGCAATAGAAATAAAAGCAAAAATAAAAAGTAAAACCTAATCAAACTTACAAGCTTTGCACAGCAAAGGAAACTACCAACAAGACAAAAAGATAACCTACGGACTAGGAGAAGATATTTGCAAATGATGAGACAGACAAGGGATTAATTTCCAATATATACAAACAGCTCATACAACTCAACAATAAAAAACCAAACAATCCAATCAAAAGGGCAGAAGATATAAACAGACATTTCTCCAAAGAAGACATCCAGATGTCCAGCAGGCACATGAAAATGCTCAACATTGCTAATTTGTGTTGTTGTTCAGTCGCTAAGTCAAGTCTGACTCTTTGCAACCCCACGAACTGCAGCACACTAATTATTAGAGAAATTCAAATTAAAACTACAATGCAGTACCATGTAACATGGGTCAGAGTAGCCATCATTTAAAAGTAATAGATGCTGGAGAGGGTGTGGAGAAAAGGAACTGTCCTACACTATTGGTAGGAATGTAAATTGGTACAGCCACTGTGGCAAACAGTGTGACTTTAAAAAACTTAAAGAGAGTTACAATATGACCCAGCAGTCCCACTCTCAGGTATATATCCAGAATAAAACATGGACCAAAAGGATACAGGCACTCCAATATTCACTGCAGCACTGTTTTACAATAGCCAAGACATGGAAGCAACCTAAATGTCCATTGACAGAGAGATGGCTAAAGAAGACGTGGTACATATAGACTATGGAATATTTGTCATTGTTGTTTAGTCGCTGTCATATCCAACTCTTTTGCAACCCCACAGACTGTATCCTGTCAGGCTCCTCTGACCATGAGATTTCCCTGGCAAGAATACTGGAGTGGCTTGCCATTTCCTTCTCCAGAGGATCTTCCTGACCCAGGGATCAAACCCAGGGATCTCCTGCACTGGCAGGTGGATTCTTTACCATTGAGCCACCAGGGGAGCCCCTCAGTGTAATATTATCCAGCCATTAAAAAATAATGAAATAATGCTATTTGCAATACGGATGGACCCAGAGATTGCCATACTGAGTGAAGTTAGCCAGAGAAAGAGAAGTATCATAGGATATCACTTACATTGCCAAATCTAAAAAGAAATGATACAAATGAACTTATTTATGAAACAGATACAGACTCTTAAAGAACAAATTTATGGTTACCAGGGGGAACGGATTGTTAAGGAGTGTGGGATTAACATGTACACACTGCTATATTTAAAATGGATAATCAGACTTTGCTGGTGGTCCAGTGGTTAAGAATCTGCCTGCTAATACAGAGGACACTGGTTCGATCCCTGGTCCAAGAAGATTTCACATGCTGTGGGGCAACTAAACTCATGTGCCATACACTACTGAGCCCATGTTCCAGAGCCTGTGAGCTGCAACTACTGAGCCCATGTGCCTCAACCACTGAAGTCCATACACCCTAGGGCCCATGTGCTATAAGAAAAGCCACCACAATGAGAAGACTCCCCACTGCAACTAAGGGTAGTCCCCGCTCCCTGCTTACCACAACTACAGAAAGCCTGCACACACCAACAAAGACCCAGCAGAGCCAAAAATATATAAAATTTTTAACTTAAAAACTAAACTGGATAACTAACAGAGACCTGGGAGAAGGCAATGGCAACCCACTCCAGTATTCTTGCCTGGAAAATCCCATGGCGGAGGAGCCTGGTAGGCTGCAGTCCATGGGGTCGCTAAGAGTCAGGCATGACTGAGCGACTTCACTTTCACTTTTCACTTTCATGCATTGGAGAAGGAAATGGCAACCCACTCCAGCATTCTTCTCCAGGGACGGAGAAGCCCGGTGGGCTGCCGGCTGTGGGGTTGCACAGAGTCAGACACGACTGAAGCGACTTAGCAGCAGCAGCAGCAGCAACAAAGACCTACTATATAACACAGGGAAGGTCAATACTGTGTATTAATAACAACCCAAATGAGAAAAGAATTTGAAATAGAATGGATACACAGATATGTATGACTGAATCACTGTGTTGTACACCTGAAACTATCACAACATTGTTAATCAACTACACTCCAATACAAAATAAAAAGTTGAAAAAAAGGAAAGTTACATGCACACTAATGTTCATAGCAGCACTATTTACAACAGCCAAGCCATGGAAGCAACCTGAGTGTCCATCAGCAGAGCAATGGATAAAGATGCAGTACATATATACAATGGAGTATTACCCAGCCATCAAAAATAATGAAGAAATGCCATTTGCAGCAACATGGGTAGACCCATAGAGAGTATCATACTAAATGAAGTAAATCAGACAAGAAAGACAAATATTATATCACTTATACATGGAATCTAAAAATAGTACTTGTGCTTAGCCGCTTAGTCACGTCTGACTCTTTGAGCCCTTTGCACTGTAGCCTGCCAGGCTCCTCTGTCCAGGAGATTTTGGCGGGGGGCGTGGCAAGAATACTGAGTGGGTTGCCATTTTCCTCCTCCGAGGAATCTTTCCAACCGAAGGACTGAACCCACATCTCCTGTGTCTCCTGCACTGCAGGTGGGTTCTCTACCCGCTGAGCCAAATGAGCTTATTTATAAAACAGAAACAAACTCACAGACTTGGGAAACAAATATACAGTTACCAAAGGGGAAGGTGGGGAGGGATGAATTGAAAGTATGGGATTGACAGATACACACTACCTTATACAAAATAGATCAACGGCAAGGATTTACTGTATAGCACTAAAAACTATAGTCAATATCTTGGAACAACCCATAATGTAAAAGAATATGATTACATATATATATATATGCATAACTGAATCACTCCACTGTATACCTGAAACTAACACAGTATTGTAAATCAATTGTCCTTCAATAAAAATAAAGTAAAAATTTACTTCCCTTTCCCTTTGCCATAGAAGCACATTCTTAGACTTAGACTTACTGATGGCCCTCTTCGTTCACAATCCTGTTCTCTTCCCATCTGCCCGATCTGGAGAGTATAGTCATGAGGTCCTCTGGGCAAGAGGCTGAAGAAGCACCTATAGGCCTGAGGAGCTCAGCTCCATTTCAGGAACCATGCAGAAATGTTTCGTATGCTTCATCCTCACTCGTGTGGCTTTTACTTAGAGCATTAGCAATATGTTTGATATTATCAAATAAATAAGATTCTATCAATATATCAATACGGATGTTATTTCATTAATGTTGATTCCCCTTGATCATGGAAATGCATTCCTTCTCTTTAGGGAAGGATTTTGGTCAGCTGAGCTCATCAGAATGTAGGAGTCTGACAACAGTGAGTTATCTGTATTTCTTTTTTTAAATCAAAGTAGCCCTGATATCATTTAGCAGTTGGATTATATGAAAAATCCCAACACAACATAGCTCTTCTATTGAAATTGGATTGATTTCTTTAGAGACCATCTGATCTCTAAAGCAGTCTGTAAAAAATCCTCTGGACCTGGAAAGAAACTAAAATTAATGGATTTTTTTAAAAATCTAAGCTTTCAGTTTTTTTAGCATAAAGATTTCTACTGCCAGTAATTTGCATCTAAAAGCAAAAATCAAAGTGTACGTGTCTGTACATATAAAAAAACCTAGTACTCTGTTCTTATGCTGAACTTTTTGATTATTTACTAAAGAGAATCACCATATTTTCAAACATGCTAAAATTTTCTTTGAAATATCTCATCAACCTATAAACCCAAAGTTCTCCCAACTGCCTACACTATTTTTAAATGTGCATAGTTTTTGAAAAAGGAATTGTTATGTGCTTCCCATGTTTACATACAGAAACTGTCTCTCCAAAACTGTGTCAGGGTTCTCAACTTTAATACATGTGTCTTTCTCTTAAAGCAACTTGAAACCAAAACATCTTTACAGTAAAGAATGATTATATTATGGTGATGATTCAAGTTATGAAAAGACTTCTTTTAGGTTATTTTTTTTTTTAATTGGTAACTTTCTCTAAAAGTTTTAAAGCAATTTAATTTGAAAACACGTTCTACTTTTTAGAAATACATATATTGTACGGAGCAACATCTCCCAAATCTTGAACTTTTGTATACCATATTTTGGGCCATATCTACACATCGTTTGTTCATTATTTACTTTATGGTTCTCTTTAAAAGGACTTTAAACCAAATTACTCTAGTTACTGCTTCTTATCTAAGACTTATCCTAAGAAACAATATTCTGTTTAATATATTGATCATTAATTTTTCTGATACAAAATAAAGTTATAGCCACTAAAATAAATATCTTTATGTATATGTCCTTAAAGACCGGTGGTAAATATATCCCAGTTTGGGAATATAGGCATCAAGAAGTTACAGTATCTCTTTGATAGCAAATTGTATGTGTCAGCTTGCCTGGGCTAAGAAATGCCCAGATTATTGGTAAAACACTAGTTCTGAGTGTATCTGTGAAGGTGTTTAAGTAAAGAAGATATCTCTTACCGAAGCAGGTAGGCGTCATCCAATCCATTGGGAACCCAAGTAGAATGGAAAGACAAATTCTCTCTCCTTCAGTGAGCTGGAACAACTGTCTTTTCCTGCTCTCAGATGTTACACAGCAGTGCTCCTGATTCTGAAGCTTTCAGACTAGCACTTGTAACAGCAGCACCCTGCTTCTCAGGTCTTTAGCCTCCACCTGAGTTATACCACCAGCGTTTTCGCTTCTCCAGCTTTCAGACAGTGGGTTGTGGGACTTCTTAGCCTTCATTTTGGTTAAGAAAGGGAGGGGGAAAAAATTAGATATACATTTGCTTACACTTCTCTAAAGACACTATAAGAAACTAATCAAAGAATTGATCAAAAAAGGAGATGCGGAACAGGGTGGACAGAGATGAAGCGATGATCAAGCCTTTTCAAGGAATACACTTTTATTCAATATTTGTTTTTGAGCTATGTGACTATACTGTCTACTCAAAATGAACAAAATCCAGCCAGAGATTAAGGGAAAAGTAAGATTGTGTCTTTAAGGGGAATGGGAGACAGGAGGTAGCACAGTACTAGTCATTTCATCACAAGGTGAGGGAATTATCAGACAGCCATTCTGATGGGCAAGATGTGGCCACTTTCGATCTGGAGGTTAACTTCAAAGTTTGATGAGAACCTATCTGGTATATTACCAGATACTGATTCTTGTTCCCAGTCAGGCATTTGGGACACAAGAAGACATTTAACACCTGGGATACAGGTTACTGATCTGCAGCTCTGGGATGCATAGAACTTGGGCCCTTTTAGCACCTGTAGTTGGTCCCAAGTTACAGTTCTAGATTATGGCATCATTACCTGTGGTTTTCCCTGTTAATGCAACAGCCTTAGGGGGCCTACTACTACTGTGGCTTATGTGCTAATACGTCTATAGGAATAAAGGGGTTGGAAAACATGATTCATATCTGTAGGTGTATATGTTATATACATTCAAGTCTTGATTATCCACAAGTGGAACTGTCCAGGTGGCAAGGACAAGGTCAATCAAAAGTCTGGGGCTGGGTACAGAAAATTTGGATACATGCACATAAAGGACAAAAAAAAGTGAGGATACAGAGGACGGAGAGAAGAAGAGGGCCCAAACCAACAGGCAGTGTGCTGCCTCTCCTTTCGCTAACCTGAATACAGAGAGATCAATCAGAGGCCAAGAAATTTTAGGGCTCAGAATGATATTAGAAATAAATTAGTGGGACTGCTTCAATTTACAAACAAGAAAACTGAATAGAAAGCCTCTGCATGGTAGGTGGGGGGAGGTGCATATACGTACACAGATGTAACACGTATGTGTTATCTACTCACAAAAAATATACCTTGGGATGCTTTTCTGTTTCTCAGGCTTCATTTATACTCAGGTTTCTTTAAAATTGTATTATCAGCTCATTCTCTTTGCTAAAATGAGCCAAGAACAGCAAGCATCCATGTCCATTTATTATTTTGAAGCAGTCACTGTGAAAATGGTTTCATTTACCTCCAGAATTCACCCCCTTCCCTCCAAAAAATCTGATGATGACTGAAACCAGTAATGACTATTTTCTGTTTTCTTTTCCCTAAGTAATTGACCATTAATTATAATATCAATAGGCAGTGGGTAAGGAAAGCAGACCCATGTTAGGGCTATATTTCATTTGTAACTGTTTTGTATATATCATAAATCTCTAATATTGGGCTATTGTCACCCATGATGAATTATTGTAAGCATGTCAGCACATGGTGGAAGTCAAGTACATTCAAATACTACTCAGTCAGAATTGAATTTGGCATGATAGTCTCATAAAAGGGGGCTCAATTGAGAGTTTCCACTTGCCTGCTCTAAACTTGTCACTTGTAGGTGCTAAAGAGCTTGTTGTGTTGGTTTAATTAGTCAACAAATCGGTCCTTACTTGATTGCGTGGTCGTATCACATATGTTAACACTTCAGTGTTTGATGGAGATATTAACAAGTGACAAGAGTCTCTTGGTCTGTGGACTTTAAAGAAGAGAAGCTCTTCTATATTATTTCATTTGGCCCTGCCAATATTTATTAGATCATGCAGCCCGCAGGCTGCCAGTTAAAGAAAGACAACACAAACATTTTTCAGGGTTATGCTCATCAGTATCCCAAAGAAGGGTCACTGAACAATCGATGGGAGAAGAGCATGAGTAAGATAAGTGTTTTCTTCCACCGCTTACAAATTCATTATTTGATACAGTTTGCTGCAGACCTCCTTTGAGCTTTTTTCACTTAAAGATAATTTATGACAAGAACAGAGAGGTTCTTGAAAATGCTATAGCAACTGAAGCTGAATGATACCATGCTGGTACAAGACGCCGAGTCACCAGAGGCGGGTGAAGAGGAGGTTTGCATTTATGTAAAATTTAAAAAAAAAAAAACTCTATTATTTAACATTCATCCATGGTGGATAAAATTATCCTATTAATGGTCAGTAAGAGATTCAAGGAAAAAGATTCAGTGAAATGATTATTCCCCAGAGTGGGGGAAGGAGATAAAAAGTTGGTACCCTGAAAGTTTGCAAAAACC
This sequence comes from Neotragus moschatus, assembly GCA_006410615.1. NCBI lineage: Eukaryota > Metazoa > Chordata > Mammalia > Artiodactyla > Bovidae > Neotragus > Neotragus moschatus. Next base: position 1,594,204 of record SJYA01002750.1, read on the forward strand.
CTGTCTATTCACTTTTTCTATAGCAGAACAAACAAAGAGCCGCACTTGCTTTGAAGGACGGGCTTCACTGGTTCTGTCACCATTCCGTCATGGCTTTTATCTGTGCCCTGGCAAGAGTCAGTCTCCACGCCATGGGCAGGAATGATGTAAGGCCTAAGAAACAGAGCCACCAGGTACTTCATTTTGGTTGGGCACTGGTTTGCAAAAAAGTATTTAAATAACTGTTATCAATTCAAAAATTGCCAGCAGTGACTTAACCAGTGACTATGGCAGGATAAACAATTATGAGTGAAAGGTTTTCTGTGAAGACTCTCTAGTGGGAACTTTTATAATCTATTTTTGTCTGTCTTAGGAAACTGAAAACCCAAAAGATCCTTGTCACTTTGCCTCACAAAGGCTAAAAGTTGCCGTTTCTCTGCTTAGAAGAGCTCATATTGATGTATGATACTGATATTGGTGTATTCAGTATCTAATTATGTGGTGGTCACCGTCTTGTTCGGCTTCCCGGGTGGCGCTAGTGGGAAAGAACCCACCTGCCAATGCAGGAGACTTAGAGAGACTCAGGTTCGATCCCTGGGTCGGAAGATCCCCTGGGGGCGAGCAGGGCAACCCACTCCAGTACTCTTGCCTGGAGAATCCCATGGACGGAGGAGCCTTGTGGGCTACAGTCCACAGGGTCACAAACAGCTGGATATGACTGAAGCAACTCAGCACGCATGCACGAACTTGTTGGTCAGAGACCAACCTTTATCTCTTCCTTAACCACCACCAACTGAAACCCCATGGGCCTGGCCTAACTGTTCATCTACTGGTCAGCTGACAATTGTCTCGAAGCTTTGGCAGAACTCAGGCAGGGGGCGGGTCAGGTGGGAAGGTCGGATGGGGTTGGGGGGTGCAGTTACACGTGAAGAGCTGCAAATTTGGAGAGCGTCAGCAGCCCTGGCTTAAGGAAAATTTAATCTAAATAATTAAAAATACTCTTCAGATAGTTATAGCACCTTCCTCCCTGAGGCCTCTCCATTTTCAGCCAAGCCCTGGGGCCGGAGTAGCTGCCGTGTTCATGACAAAGCCTTTTCCACTCGCAGAGAGTTGAAAAGAGGAAACTCCTCTTTTTAGCCTCAGCTTATGCTTAGCCTGCGCGCCAAAGAAGTCACCTTTAGACTGTGATTCAACTTCATAACTTCCTCAACCCATCCCCCACCATCACAAACGCTTTCTCAGGAGAGTTACAAATCCATCCACTCCCAGAACCAGCCAATCGGGTTTTGCTGGGAAGCGGGCCTTCAATGAATGCTCGTTGATTAATTGATTGATTGACTAGGGTAAATTACGAGTGTTAGTCTACCCAATAGAAACAAAAAATAATCTGACTGAGTGACAGTGTTAATAGTGAAAGGTTAAAGGGGGCAAGATGGGGTGTGCTGTGGGGTAGCACAAATTGACGTTCAGGATGTAAAGGCTTTGACAGACTATTTTCTTTTGAGGAGCTGGAGATGGGAAATGGGTTGGGTGGCTTGCAAAAGACATGGGTGCTCTCAGGGTAAGAATTTTCCTGCCTGAGCTCTGAAGAAAAAAAAAAAGAAAAGAAAAGAAGAAAGGCAAAGGATGTGGAGAATGAAAAGCCATTTGATATGAGGTGAAGAGGAAGGGTTACGANTTGACGTTCAGAATGTAAAGGCTTTGACAGACTATTTTCTTTTGAGGAGCTGGAGATGGGAAATGGGTTGGGTGGCTTGCAAAAGACATGGGTGCTCTCAGGGTAAGAATTTTCCTGCCTGAGCTCTGAAGAAAAAAAAAAAGAAAAGAAAAGAAGAAAGGCAAAGGATGTGGAGAATGAAAAGCCATTTGATATGAGGTGAAGAGGAAGGGTTACGAGGAGGGGAGGCAGTAGTGAAAGCTGTTATGAGGGAAGCAAAGGAAGGATGAAGGGAAGCAGGGACATGTGTGACTTAATTTAAGGCTCAAACTCCCACAGCTTCCAAGTTTTGCTATTACCACAATGCTATGAAGAACAGCCTTTTGAAAGTTATTAGCAAGAATGGAAACACAAGGACCTTCCTTCCGACTTCTTGTAATTCTGTAAGATTGAGATTTCATATAATCAAAATGGATTGATTTTATAGCTGGAAAAAAGTTCAGAAACAGAAAATGAAAAGATAATTCTTGGAGCTGTGACTATTTTCAAAGAGGAGGAAGTATCAGCCTCTGAGGTCTAATGATTTAATAATGAGTTGGGACTGTTAAGATTTTTTCAGTTCATTTAGGAATTTTCACCTTGGCTTCTGAAATGGTTTGATCTCCTTAAGTGTATCTACTTTCCCAAAAGTTGTCATCTTATTCTTCAGTTCTGAGAGACTGTTACTTGCTGTTCCGGTCATATAAAATCATTTCCCCCTGTAATGGCAGAAAAACCTTATTTCAATTATTTTTCTAGTCCCATACCCTCCACAGGATGGGAAACTGTTCCTAAAAGTCAAATGGGCTGACAGAAAGCAGACCTATGTTGCCTGGGGCCAGGGATGAAGGGCAGGAACCTTCTGCCAAAGGGGACATGGGAACTTATCGGGGTGATAGAAATGTTGTATATCTTGATTGGGGCGGTGGTTGTATGACTGTACACACGTGTCAGGATTCATCAAATGTACATCTTAAGTGGGTGAATTTTACTGTATGTAAATCATATCACAATAAAGCTATTTGTTAGCTTTATAAATAAAGTGAACCAGAACTTTTTTGAGTGATCATTTTGCAAGAGTATTCCAACTTCTGGAAGGTTTCAGGAGGCTTCTCTTTTCAAACGTCCTCAAACCGGTATCAAGAGATGTGTTAGGTTGAAAAGCTAAAAAGACTTTACCTGCTTAAATGTCGTCTTTACATGAGGCTTAGTAGAAAAAGAAGAAAAACATTTTTTTAATCACAGATTCTTATTCAGTAAGTCTTGTGGTTCTTTTCTCTTTTAATTTTCCTTGGAGGGAGGAATCGTCAGTCATTTGGGTACTGATATTTTGATTAAGACAAATATCCACCCATTCATTAAAAGTTTCTCTCATATAAAGGAATTCAATTTTTTTTTTTTTGATTGGTGCTAGACAGACAGAAATAAGCTGCCATTCTTCCATTTGATAGCCAGACGCTGCCAGTTGTAGCCAGGGCAGTCATGCTGTTAAATTAGGTCTAATGAAGGAGTAATTGCTTTAGATATAGTGAACCGTTTCAAAGAAAACAAGGATTCTAATTGATTTGCAATTTGTTTGGCACATTGCATTGTCTGCGGCTATTGATTAGTCTTCTGGATTTCACACTGCATGTGTTTCCCTTTATTAAGGGAATAACAGGTTACTGATTACTTTCTTTCTGGGTTTAATGTAGCGGTTAATGTCTACTTTGTTCTTGTGTCATGTCACAGGCGAGAGAGGAATAATAGGCAAGTGGGTGGCCCTTTGCTAAGCGACTTCCCTGCTGCTCTGAGCTGTGTGCTCTGAGACAGGCTGAAAAGCAGATCAAGAGAAAGGGTTAGAATAGCAGGACTCACAAGTTAGGGCCTGAGTCAGGCTAGACCGGGCTCGCAACTTGGCTTTCCCCTCCCAGTCAAAGCAGAGCAGGGGACGAAGCAGCTGGTGGTAGATTTCTTCTTGTGTCATTCGATTATTTGGAGACAGGATATGAATCTATGCCCATTGTTTTCTCTAATAGGTGGGCTCACTAAATGGGCACAAGAGGAGAATATTTGAGGCTGAGGCCTTTAGGTTCATTTAACCCTTTGCAGAGTGACATTTTGTTGGCACCTGGAAAGCACTTGCTGCCGAGGTGTCGATATGATCATCAAAATGGCTCTTATGTTTATACCAACTGCAGGGGAGGGAGAAAAAGTTCTCAGGGCTGCAGTCATTTCATTGCCCTTAAAGCACAGCGGGAATTATTAGCTTACCCTGGTGCGCCCCTTTGTTTTCCTAGGGCTTTGCTCCTCCAGCAGATACTCATTTAAGGCGAATCCACTGCTTTCTGAAATGTGTTTAGCAATGGTGCACAGAGCAGGCTCTCACTTAGCGGATCTAATCCTTTCACGGCTCAGCTTGTTAATGTAGCAAACTGCTGAAAATGGGAAATGGATTCTTTAATGAGACCGGTTCCTTCATGGCTTTATTCTCCCAGTTCAACCCTCAGGCATTCATTCATTTGAGTCCCCCCTCTGCCCGGCCCCACCACCACAGCCCCTCCAAGCCAGGATCAGACACCCCCACTTCCCACCCAGCAAGGCACCTGTTTTCCAAGCATGCAATCCCCCATCTCTAGGCCCCTTGCCTCCTTATGACCTTCCCAGAGCCCTTGGAAGCTCACAAATAACAAAGGAGTGTGGGCAGTAAAAGGTTCCCTTTTCTCTGCACTGGTTACCTCCTTCCTAAGCCAGAGCCCATCTTTTCCTGAGCTTCCAAGCTCACCAACAAGGTGGGAGAGGGGAGTAGCATTCACAGGAGCAAATGCCCAGGGATTGCATCTAACATATCAAATAAACACAATTTTGCTATCTGACCCAACATATTTATACACTTAGTATTTTTTATGTTGAAGAAGGAAATGGCAGCCCACTCTAGTATTCTTGCCTGGAGAATCCCATGGACAGAGGAGACTGGTGGGCTACAGTCCATGGGACATGACTTAGCAACTAAACAACAACACTTTTATGTAATATAATTTTTGTGCCCTATTGGCTTTTACAGCGATCCTAATTACAAAGGGTTTGAAAATGGAGCCAAGAAGTGAAGGCAAACTTGGGCTCTGGTCTTAACTCTTTTTCTTTTACCATTTATACTCCCCTGGGTCTTCCTAAAGACTTCATACTTCTCCTCCAGAAATCACACTTCCTTGAAACGATTCTAACCAACCAAAATTCAGGTTAAGAGGAATATTAAAAGCAACTTGGAATTCATAACAAGTCATTCTTCAGTTGGAAGCAGGCATTGAGAAGACAAAGTGAGGAGAGTTCTGCCTATTTTGTTCTGGAGACCACTGATTTGGGAAAGTAAATTATATTTGCATGAGCTCAGATCTTCCTTTAGTCCAAATTCATAACTTTTTCTTTTGTGTGTACCACAGAATCCTCTGGCAATCTGATGAAGCCTGCGGATCTCTTCTCAGAATGTTTTACATGCATAAAATAAAACACTCAGGATTACAAAGAAAATCTATTATACTGAAATAAAGTTATCAAAAGATTTAAAAAGCAAATTTGTATACAAGCAATTCTACGATGATTTAATGTTAATGAACTTACTGCTTTAAATATTAAGAATAAGGTCGATGCACAAAAGTAGCAACTCCTGGAATTTTTTAGTCATAATGAGTACTGAAGTTTTGAATATTGATAATAACTTTAGTGTGTTATTTTTAAAATCCTGTGATTTCCATTGGTGACACAATCACAGGTGCTGATAGCCATTACTTTTGCTGCTTGCATCTATAAACTGAAAGGGGTAATAAAAAGAAAGATTCATTTTTTCCCATCCAAATTAACAGACTCCTGTATTCTATCCACAAACCCACAGGAGCCCTGCCCCCTGCAGGAATGGCCTCTTTTGACGCTCCATTAGGTGCCCAGCAGCCTGCTCTTGTAGCTGTGGGGACAGGAAAAAGAGGAGAAATGGGTCCAATTTGTGGTGCTTGGATCTGACCCCACCATATGTATGACTACATGGAATTTCATGGCGTATAGACGCCCTCCATGTCTTCCTTGATTTTGGCCCCACCCCTGTACCCTCCTCCTACAGAACTCATGTCTAGGCCATAAAGCAGAGAGACAGGGAAAGAGAAGAGCTGGCAAAAGCAAAGCAGAATAAGCACGCAAGTGGTGCCTCTCTGCATTATACGAGTCTGATTATAGACATGCAAATTTATAAGATACAATTCAAGAAATACAATCTGGGGATTGGTAAGATGTGAAAGAAACAAAGTCAAGATATTATCATGGAGAACTTAGCGCACATTGAGTTAACTAGGGTTGACAGATTTAGCAAATAAAAATACCAATATTATGCAGAACATACTTAGACTGCAAATCTATTTCTTGCTTATCTGAAATTCAGATGTAGCTGATTGTTTTGTATTATAGCTGGGAATCCTGAATTAAGGTTTTGTCTAAGGCAAGTAAGGAAAAATGTAAACAGTGACAGATTTTATTTTCTTGGGCTCCAAAATCACCGTGGATGGTGACTGCAGCCATGAAATTAAAAGACGCTTGCTCCTTGGAAGAAAAGCTATGACAAACCTAGACAGCATATTTAAAAGCAGAGACATCACTTTGCCAACAAAGTTTTGTATAGTCAAAGCTATGGTTTCTCCAGTAGTCATGTATGGATGTGAGAGTTGGACCATAAAAAAAGCTGAGCGCTGAAGAATTGATGCTTTTGAACTGTGGTGCTGGAGAAGACTCGAGAGTCCCTTGGACTGCAAGGAGATCAAACCAGTCAGTCATAAAGGAAATCATCCCTGAATATTCATTAGAAGGACTGAGGCTGAAGCTCCAATACTTTGGCCATCGATGCTGGGAAAGATTGAGAGGAAAAGGAGAAGGAGGTGACAGACGATGATGAGATGGCTAGATGGCATCACTGACTCAGTGGACATGAGTCTGAGCAAACTCCAGGAGATAGTGAAGGACAGGGAAGCCTGCAGTGCTGTAANCTCCAGAAATCACACTTCCTTGAAACGATTCTAACCAACCAAAATTCAGGTTAAGAGGAATATTAAAAGCAACTTGGAATTCATAACAAGTCATTCTTCAGTTGGAAGCAGGCATTGAGAAGACAAAGTGAGGAGAGTTCTGCCTATTTTGTTCTGGAGACCACTGATTTGGGAAAGTAAATTATATTTGCATGAGCTCAGATCTTCCTTTAGTCCAAATTCATAACTTTTTCTTTTGTGTGTACCACAGAATCCTCTGGCAATCTGATGAAGCCTGCGGATCTCTTCTCAGAATGTTTTACATGCATAAAATAAAACACTCAGGATTACAAAGAAAATCTATTATACTGAAATAAAGTTATCAAAAGATTTAAAAAGCAAATTTGTATACAAGCAATTCTACGATGATTTAATGTTAATGAACTTACTGCTTTAAATATTAAGAATAAGGTCGATGCACAAAAGTAGCAACTCCTGGAATTTTTTAGTCATAATGAGTACTGAAGTTTTGAATATTGATAATAACTTTAGTGTGTTATTTTTAAAATCCTGTGATTTCCATTGGTGACACAATCACAGGTGCTGATAGCCATTACTTTTGCTGCTTGCATCTATAAACTGAAAGGGGTAATAAAAAGAAAGATTCATTTTTTCCCATCCAAATTAACAGACTCCTGTATTCTATCCACAAACCCACAGGAGCCCTGCCCCCTGCAGGAATGGCCTCTTTTAACGCTCCATTAGGTGCCCAGCAGCCTGCTCTTGTAGCTGTGGGGACAGGAAAAAGAGGAGAAATGGGTCCAATTTGTGGTGCTTGGATCTGACCCCACCATATGTATGACTACATGGAATTTCATGGCGTATAGACGCCCTCCATGTCTTCCTTGATTTTGGCCCCACCCCTGTACCCTCCTCCTACAGAACTCATGTCTAGGCCATAAAGCAGAGAGACAGGGAAAGAGAAGAGCTGGCAAAAGCAAAGCAGAATAAGCACGCAAGTGGTGCCTCTCTGCATTATACGAGTCTGATTATAGACATGCAAATTTATAAGATACAATTCAAGAAATACAATCTGGGGATTGGTAAGATATGAAAGAAACAAAGTCAAGATATTATCATGGAGAACTTAGCGCACATTGAGTTAACTAGGGTTGACAGATTTAACAAATAAAAATACCAATATTATGCAGAACATACTTAGACTGCAAATCTATTTCTTGCTTATCTGAAATTCAGATGTAGCTGATTGTTTTGTATTTTAGCTGGGAATCCTGAATTAAGGTTTTGTCTAAGGCAAGTAAGGAAAAATGTAAACAGTGACAGATTTTATTTTCTTGGGCTCCAAAATCACTGTGGATGGTGACTGCAGCCATGAAATTAAAAGACGCTTGCTCCTTGGAAGAAAAGCTATGACAAACCTACACAGCATATTTAAAAGCAGAGACATCACTTTGCCAACAAAGTTTTGTATAGTCAAAGCTATGGTTTCTCCAGTAGTCATGTATGGATGTGAGAGTTGGACCATAAAAAAAGCTGAGCGCTGAAGAATTGATGCTTTTGAACTGTGGTGCTGGAGAAGACTCGAGAGTCCCTTGGACTGCAAGGAGATCAAACCAGTCAGTCATAAAGGAAATCATCCCTGAATATTCATTAGAAGGACTGAGGCTGAAGCTCCAATACTTTGGCCATCGATGCTGGGAAAGATTGAGAGGAAAAGGAGAAGGAGGTGACAGACGATGAGATGGCTAGATGGCATCACTGACTCAACGGACATGAGTCTGAGCAAACTCCAGGAGATAGTGAAGGACAGGGAAGCCTGCAGTGCTGTAATTCATGGGGTCACAAAGAGTCAGACACGAGTTAGTGACTGAATAACAAGGCAAGTAAATCCAAGTGTAGATTATAATTGAGTGAGGGGAGAGAACTCTCATTTTACTGGTCAAAAAATCTTGCAAGAAACAATGGCAAGTTTTGGGTGCATTTGTTTTCAAATCAAAGAGGATTTTCAGGATTGAAAGGGGAATAAAGAGAAGGAGGAAATTCTCTGGCAGTTCAGTGGTTAGGACTAGGCACTTCCAAGCTCTGGTCAGAGAATTAAGAACCTGCAAGTCGCATGGCATGGTCAAAAGATAATTGGGGGTGGGGGAAGCTAATACAGGGAGTTAAGAAGTGAGGAGGAGTGAGGATGAAACAGGAGGCAGTGCAGAGTTATCCTGGCTGAGAATCCAGGGCCAGGTGGCTTCTGGCAGGACCTTACTCGATGACATCTTCCTGTCTTATCTTTTGAAATCGAAAAACAAAACCAACACAGCTTGGGCTTGGTCTTCATACTCAAAAGACATAAAGGAAACAAGGCTCTTGGAGATCAAGCAACTTGTAGGCAGCTATAGATCTGGGATTCAAACTCAGGGCTGACACACCAAAGACCTCATGCTTGCCACCAGACCCCACCCCCTCTAGCAATTAATACCCTGGGATTTGCTACCTCACTGCTCCTTCCACTTCTGTTTCCTACAGAGCATTGACACTGTCAGGGCCAGTAGGTTTGTGTCACGTGTCAAATACAATGAAAGCCCCACTCTCTGGGGCCTTTCCATTGTCCAACAGAGAGTAATTAAATGAACCAGCTAGAAATCACACTTTCTGAGAAGGAAAAGACAGGCTCAGTCTAGTTCCTTATTAACAACAGCAATGGCAGCAACAATACAGAGTCCCATCACGACAGCATAACCCAGACTTTCCTTTACTCTCTGGTCATGGGAATTCTGGGGTCTTCCCCATGACTCAGTGGTCAAGGATCCACCTATAATACAGGAGACATGGGTTCCATTCCTGGGTTGGGAAGATGCCCTGGAGAAGGAAAGTCAGACCACCTGCTCCAGTATGCTTGCCTGGAGAATTCCATGGACAGAGGAGCCTGGTGGGCTACAGTCCATGGAGTTGTAAAAGACTTAAGTGACTAAACAACAACATGGAAATTTAGACTTTCTTTTTAATTGGTGGATCCATCTCCTTATGACTTTTTGGTTTTTATTTCTTTTTTATTTGGCTGCACTGGGTCTTAGTTGCCTAATGTGGCATGTGGAATCTAGTTCCCTGACCAGGGATCGAACTGGTTCCCCTGCCTTGGGAACCAGGAGTCTTAGCCACTGGACCACCAGGGAAGTCCCTGGACTTGGAGTTTTTAAATCGAGGAGGGTGCACATTCAGACTCTAAGAGCAGCCTGTGGACCCAGGTGCTCTGAAATGGTTCACCTTTCCTCGGCTGGTCCCATATCCCAGAGGTGTTCAGTGCCATGTTCTGCAGTCCTGAGATAGAGCCTTTATAAAATAATGTGTTATTATATGAATTCCTTTTATGCTGCAGAACACAAGGGCAAAGGCAGTCACAGGCAAACCTCAGACACTCTCTGTGGAAGTCCACACTTGCTGTAAATCACCTGTGGGTGATGCTGGGTCAGCCCAACCAGGGCCTGCCATCCTCGCCAGGCAGCACGCCTGTGTTTAAAGCTGCTCCAAGGAAGAGCTTCCCTGAGTGAAGTCTCAACCATCACCCCATGCTGATATTCAGATATTTTCTCCTTTTAAAGGCATTTTCTTTCACTTTATCACAAGTATCATCAATAGGTTATTTATATTTTGAACTCTATTGAAAAGGGGATTATATCAGGACATTTAATTTTAGTTAAGAAAATATAGAAATTACTCCCATGTATGAAAAGCAGTGCTTTAAAATGAAAGAAAATAGTTCACTTCTCACTGTCACAGCAGTAGCACTGGTAAGTACTTCTAAATTGCTCCACTTTGCTATTGTCTGAGGTCCTTGATAAGCATTCCACATTTTAAGCTTTATCTATTTCCCATCATTAAAAAGCTCATTAGTTAGTCAGCATACTGGTACTTTTTTTACAGTTCACAAATTCAGATTATAACCTTATGGCCTATAAATGGTGCCACTCGTTAGATCATCCAAAACACTAGTGTAGAGACATTTAATGGGTAAGATTTAAAATTAGATCTCCACATTTAGAAGTCTCAATAAAATACTGGACTGCTTAATGTTTTATTGAGAGACATAAAATCAATAGTATTTTATTGTATGCCAGGCCTCTGCATCTCACTGAGCCATTGCAGTGTTTAGCCTGCGATCAACACTGCCCAGATAGTGCCTAAATTAGGATTAGGACATATGAACTTAGTGAACCCAAGCCTAAATTTTTGATGCTAGGTTCTTTTTTCCCTGCTCTAAGATAAGTGGTATTTCCTGTTTCCATAGTGGTAAAGTTTTGCAGTGATGGCGCCTCTCATATGGCTTTATTGTGAAGTCAGCATATCTTCAGGATTTGGGCAGTGTATAAGCAGCAGCCCACTAGTCACAGACTGATAAACCATGGGCTTGATAAGAACCCAGGGACCTCCATACCCAGGTAACCTCAAGATGTGCAGAACATTACTAAGGATATGACAAAATGCTGGCTATCTTGATCTGGAGAATTCCACGGACAGAGGAGCCTGGTGGGCTACAGTCCATGGAGTTGTAAAAGACTTAGTGAATAAACAACAACATGGAAATTTAGACTTTCTTTTTAATTGGTGGATCCATCTCCTTATGATTTTGGGGGGTTTTATTTCTTTATTTGGCTGCACTGGGTCTTAATTGCCTAATGTGGCATGTGGAATCTAGTTCCCTGACCAGGGATTGAACTGGTTCCCCTGCCTTGGGAACCAGGAGTCTTAGCCACTGGACCACCAGGGAAGTCCCTGGACTTGGAGATCAGTAATTGGGAGGAAGAAAAGAGAGTGGCAAAGAGTGCATTGGAAAAATGGAACCCATAGACAAAACATTGTTCTGTCACCGTGGCTTGAAACAAGGGGCAAATGCAAACTTACCAGACTACATACTGAATGAAAGAGGAGGAAGCTAAGTGCCGATGAACACTGGGAACACCACCAAATGGAAAAGAACCAAGAGCAAACATTTTCTGAGGGTTCCTAGAACATACAGACACACACCACACTCCTACATCCCCTTCCATGCTATTATTCTTTCTACTTGACATTTTGTCCTGAAGTGGATACCATCGATCCAATGGACTCATAATACATTTCTACTGCCATCGTTCCCTAAGGTGACCTACCCAACTTCCATTGCCACTCCATGTAATAGTGAACTACATCCCGGTGCAGAGTGTGAGAGAATGAGGCTGAAGGATGACGGCAGAGCCGCGTGCAGCTGGTGGACAAAGGTGGGCTGGTTCTGGTTACAACCTGTGAGGCATGGCATTCCCCAGGGAAGTGCTCTAGGTCTAAAGTTTCTTATGCTGGAGAACTTGAGGAACTATGATTTCTGTCCTGTGCTGCACTTGACAGACAGGCACATAAGTAATTTTACCAAAACTAAACTTGACTGCTTACCTCACTTACAAAAACTATCTCAACTGAGGAGAGTAGTCTCTTTCTTCGGAGAAGGCAGTGGCACCCCACTCCAGTACTCTTGCCTGGAAAATACCATGGATGGAGGAGCCTGGTAGGCCGCAGTCCATGGGGTCGCTAAGAGTCAGACATGACTGAGCGACTTCCCTTTCACTTTTCACTTTCATACATTGGAGAAGGAAATGGCAACCCACTCCAGTGTTCTTGCCTGGAGAATCCCAGGGACAGGGGAGCCTGGTGGGCTGCCGTCTTTGGGGCCGCACAGAGTCGGACACAACTGAAGCAACTTAGCAGCAGTAGCAGCAGCAGCAGTCTCTTTCCTGGCTACTTAGCTCCCTGTTCTTCCATTTTCTTCAATCATCCCTGAATATTCATTGGAAGGACTGATGCTGAAGCTGAAACTCCAATACTTTGGTCACCTGATGTGAAGAGCCAACTCACTGGAGAAGACCCTGATTCTTGGAAAGATTGAAGGCAAAAAAAAAAAAAAAGAAGCGAGTGGCAGAGGATGAGATGGTTGGACAGCACCACTGACTCAGTGGACATGAATTTGAGCAAACTCTGGGAGCTAGTGGAGGACAGAGGAGCCTGGCATGCTGCTGTCCATGGNGCAAAAAAAAAAAAAAAAAAAAAGAAGCGAGTGGCAGAGGATGAGATGGTTGGACAGCACCACTGACTCAGTGGACATGAATTTGAGCAAACTCTGGGAGCTAGTGGAGGACAGAGGAGCCTGGCATGCTGCTGTCCATGGAGGTCACAAAGAGTTGGACACACATGAATCAGTGGCTAAACAACAACATACTGACTTTTAACAGTTTCCCTTTCCTCAGCTATCCCTCACCACCAGGTAGCATCTGGTTCAGTAATTTTTATTCACTGAAGCCTGTCTTTAAGAATCTTTTGTGATGCCCAAGTCCCGGGGTTGCACGGGCCCTCGCCCCTTGAGAAGCATATATGACTGTTTTCTAAATACCAACCTCTCCCTTGCCATATCCCTCCCTGCCTACCCTACCACCTTCTGCACTCCACTCTCACCCCAGTACTGTGCACACACAGCCCAAAGACACCAGCTTCAGAGTTCAATTCTAGGAAGTCTAGGTACTATTCCCAAGTCTACTGGGCCTGCCTCTGGGAACTTAAAACTATGTTCTAACACAGTGTGGCTTGGCATCTGTAAATCAATANTACTGTGCACACACAGCCCAAAGACACCAGCTTCAGAGTTCAATTCTAGGAAGTCTAGGTACTATTCCCAAGTCTACTGGGCCTGCCTCTGGGAACTTAAAACTATGTTCTAACACAGTGTGGCTTGGCATCTGTAAATCAATAATAATAATAACCTAAATACTGCTAAGAGGGCAGCAGTGAAAAACAGTGGGGGTCATGGAGAATGAAGGTGGTATACCTGCTCTAAGCCAGTGTAGCTCCTCTATGGAAGCTACAATTGTTCTTGTGTGAAATAATGACAGTCCTCTGGGGAGATGCCTCCTTATTAGAACACATATTTCCTTAAACACCTTCCCCAACTTTATTGCTATCATTCTGATGACCTTGCTACACCACTGAAAACATCATCTCTACATCTTGGCCAGTCTCTCAAGTTGAGGCAAACCCCTTAAAATCTTTAGCAAAACATTCCTAAGCTCTGGCTCCAAATTTCCCTTGGTCTGCTATTTTTCAAGAATCTTAGCTTGTGTGTGAGGCTTGCTTTATACAACAGATATGTTTTTGGGAGTGGGCAGTACAATTTCTGTGGTTAGAATTCTGTTTCAGGTATACCAGAGGAGCTCACTATACCAACAACCAATTTGATGAATTATCTTGTAAAGCAAAATATCCAACGCGTTTCTGTTTTGGAGAGGAGCTTTTCTTAAGCCAAGGCACATCTCAGCACCCCCACCTCCTCCTTTGCTGCCTGACCAGGAACATCTGGGACTGGGTGAGGTCTCACCTCAGGTCAACTCGGTGGCAGGTTGTTCTCTGGATGTTTGACTCCTGCCTGCTTCACTCTTCTGGGCAGACACTGCTCATTCCAGTTTCCTCCCATTTAAACAAACAACACGTTGCTATGTTTCACCACTGCAAGTCTGGCCCCAGCCTCTGCCACTGCTCACCTCCGTGACCTCTCCTCTGAAGCCTGGCCCTCCTCAGCCTTTGCAACCCACAGCCAGCCCCAAGGTCCAATTCCCCAGGCATATCCTCATGTCTGCAGAAGCCTTCCTGAGCCCCAACAACCAGCTCATACCCTACACAGACGGGGTCTCAGCACTTCCCAGCAATCTGCCTGTTGGGCTGCACCCTGTAGGTCTATCAGGTCTGTCCTTGCCCAGCTCCAAGACCAAAGAACAAGCTTGGCAACCAGTGACAGATCAGTGGTTTAAAACTTAGGGGGAGTTTACATGTCGGAAGCAGGTCCTAAAGCAACATCCCACCACCACCGTGTGCTGCTGGTGGCCAGGCTGTAGGCAGAACATGGTGGCCATCCTCACTCCTTGCAGCATGGGGAGGTTACCAGTTGGGGAAATTGATATCAGATTGGCGCATCGGTTACCATGGAAACCATCAAGCTGCATGCCCCTCACCAACCCGTTGATAAGCATTGGAGAGTTCTGAGCTAAAGCTAGGATAATCACCAGCTGAGGCAGGGGCAAATAGGTAAGGATCAGTCAGGTGAGTAGGGTACAGGTGAAGCAGGTTCTGGGCAAAGAAGGGATGCCCAGAGAGCAAGAGAACAGCCATCTTGGGTGGCCTGAACTTCCACCAGAGCTTTGCCTCTCCCATCACTGCATTTTAGAAGTCAGGGCTACAGCGGGTGGTGTTTCTTCCTCTTATTCACAGTTTCTGTGGACAGCAATCCATGTCACTCATTCACACGGTAAAGCAGCGTGTTACAGCTCAACACCATAATAAAGCACAGAACACATGAATGATGATAGCTCTTAGCCTGGCCATGTCCATGCTCTAAGAGGCAGCTCTCATATCACGAGGCTGAAAAGGCCCTCCAAACTCAGGAGCCTAGGACGGAGGGACAGGACAAAGCTTGGCCTATGCTGGCTCTGTGTTAGTTAAGACACCTGGCACAGACGGGCCATACAGAGTTGTTGTCTATGGAAGCCATAGAAATCCACTGCCCCTGGCCTCCAACGCCCACCACTCCTCAATAATCCAGTTCCCTGACATGAAATGTGCAATGACTCACAGCTGTAGAGAAACAGAAACTTACCTACCGTATGTATGTTTTGCATGGGTTTGTGTGACAGGCAGAATAATGCCCCCCGCCCCCCACCCAAAGATGATCCCTGACCCTGTGGATGGGTTACCTTACATGGGAAAAAGAAACACTGCAGATATGACTGAGTTACAGATTTGTGATGAGGAGATGATCTTGGATCATCCAGGTGGGCCCAGTGTAATAACATAGATCCTTAAAACTAGAGACTCTTTCCCACTCGTGGTCAGAAGGAAACGTGGCTACCGAAGAACAGTGAGAGAAAATGTGGCTCTGAAGAGACACAACCCAAGGAGTGTGGGTAGACTCTAGAAGCTGGAAAAGGCGAGGAAAGGAACGCAGTCCTGGTGACACCTTGATTCTAGCCCAGTGTGACCCCTTCCAGACCTCTGATGAGAAGAGCCAACTCACTGGAAAAGACCCTGATACTGGGTAAGAGAAGGGAGCGACAGACGATGAGATGGTTGGAGGGCATCACTGACTCAAGAGACAAGGGTTTGAGCAAACTCAGGGAGATACTGAGGGACAGGGAAGGCTGGAGTGCTGCAGCTCATGGGGTTGCAAAGAGTTAGACATGACTTATCGACTGAACAACGATAGGAAACAAACACAGTCTGGAAGAGTAGTTCACTGAAGTTGTTGCCACAGTTTATCTTACTGAAATCCTACAAGAGCTTTCATCACATCTCACCTCCCAGAGGTCTTCTGAAAACAAATTACTCCCTTGCTGTTTAATTTTTCTTTTTCCTTTCAATGTAGGCTAAGGCTTCATCAGACTTATTCCACTGGAAGGCTCCAGCAATACTATCTCAGTGTATAGCTCCCCAAAACAGGGATCAAACCAGTCAATCCTAAAGGAAATCAGTCCTGAATATTCACTGGAAGGACTGATGCTGAAGCTGAAACTCCACTACTTTGGCCACCTGATGAGAAGAACTGACTCATTGGAAAAGACCCTGATGCTGGGAAAGACTAAATGAAGGCAGGAGGAAAAGGGGATGACAGGATGCGATGGTTGGATGACATCACCGACTTGATGGACATGAGTTTGAGCAAGCTCCGGGAACTGGTGATGGACAGGGAGGCCTGGAGTGCTGCAGTCCATGGGGTCGCAAATAACCAGACACGACTGAGCGACTAAACTGATAGCCCCCAACAAGAACAATCCACACAGGATGCTACATTTTCTCCCTCAAAAAGAGGAGATGGAGGGTATCATGTGGGGGGCAGCGAATGTATTAACCAAAGACACGCTCCAGAGAAGAAGAATTAAAAGAAGATGTTTCGACTAGCTTGACTGTGGCACTTCATCCCTGGAGTCATTCCCTCAAGTCTAAATTGCCGCTGACTGGGTAGTTTTCCCTCTAAAAGCTTCGGGGATGGCGCGTGTGCTGCCCTGCTGGAAGGCCTGAGGGGAGAAGACAATAGCTGTGAAAGAATCAGAGCTCTCACCCCTAACTACTCCCCTCCCCAACCAGGAAAAGTTAAGAAAACCACCAAATGTGGCCTCAGAAAAAATGCCTAGTCAAGCAGTTGCTTCGTCCCTGCCTGTTGAACATTTGGGTTGCCCAATGCAAATGTTAAAGCTGTGTTCAAACCAGAAAAAATAAAAATAATAAGCTGTCAGAATAATTACTAAGAACATGCAAGGATTATACAAAGTAAACTGCAGCCTGCAAAAAAGAGAATTGCATGTTAGCTAATTGTTAATTTTAGCAATCGCAGTGGCTAATTACCACGGCTCACATTGACTATTAGCTTGATGCCCCAGCACCTGCTTTCTCCAATGAACAGATTTCTTCATCGCTAGCACAGGAGCAAAATGTGTAATTATTGGCCATCATTGGGGCGATTTTTCAGTGATTCTTTTGTGCGATGTGAATAAAGCATAATGACATATTTTATTAGAGGGCAAATAGCTGTTTGTTAATGGAAATGATTTGAAATCCAAAAAAAAAACTAGAAGCTAGGAGCATGTTTTCGGTATCAGCATGAATTCAAATGTATTTTCTTTTAACTCTTTATAAAAGGAGCATAGAAATCAAATCTAAACTGAGTATAATATATTTAATGATATGTACAAACACAGCATTGATTAATTACCTCAAATGCTTTCACTGGTACACCATTTATTTTGTTTCAGTCATGTGTTAAATTTTAGTATTTCATATTTAAATTCTTATTTCTTGGTCCGAAAGTCTTGGCGAAGCTGACCTGCGTCACACCTCGTTTCCTAGAGAACTCTCTTTTCATTGGTATACGTGGCACTTTGGGAGAGCCCTGAAAACCCAGGCTCGTTGCTTTGAGAGCTGACGTACCAGCATCTCCCTAAAAAGCTGGGCATGAATTAGGTTATCAACACCCAACTGTCAGCCACTGGGTGGATTGTACGTTGTAAATAAGGTGCCCTGAGGATCAGACTGGAACTCTTTCAGGCTTGGAAATGACAAGCTTCTTTTCCCTTTCATGACAAAATTAATAAATCTACTACTGGAATCTATTAAATAATAAAAGCAACGTCCATCTTCAGCTAAAGGATATAAATGATCATATAAGAGTATGTGTGCGTGTGTGTTTACTTATCTACTGGGAAACAGTACTTCCATTGGTCATAATGCAACAGAGCAGGGTCTTTTCTATCAACTCTGTCCCCGACAAGGTTCTCAAACCTCTGTCTAGCCTCTGTTTTCTTCTCCTACCCCTAACCAATTTTTATGTTCTTATAATGGATAATAATTCTAATTATGGTGCTATGAAGTTTGAGTATAAAGTCCTCTGAAACTCTCAAATGCAAAAAAAAAATTCATTGAAGAATGGATTCATGAAGAATTAATACTAACATGATCAGCTTACCCTGTTGGTTTGATCAAGCTCAGGGGTAAAAAGCTGGTTTGGAGTGTTTAATTCCACCACATATTTATACCTTATTTGTGTGTCTAACTCTGAACACCCTGTGCTGAATTCTTCCTAAACCATGACACAAGAAAAGGCGCCTCTCGTTCTCCACAGAAAAGATTAAAGGGCTGTGCTTGAGATGTGTTTGCCGAGCTTTCGTCACTCCATTCCACTCAGGTTGGATTATGAAAGTTGTGTATTTTCAAAGGTCACTGGAAGGCAACCCACCTCTGTTTCCTGAGTGTGGAGAACTGGCTCCTAATTGCCAGGCTTATTGTTTTATTACCACTGTTTACAAACAGGGAGAAACTCCCTTGAATGGGCATGTCCCTTTCTTACCACAGGCCTCCCCACTAGTTTAAGATGTAGCTAAGTTCAGTATTCAGGTTCACTGTTTGACCCATTAAACTGGTATTGAGGTATAATTTGTGTGTTTTCCCAGTACCGTTGCACATAGAATGGGGTTCATTTCCACACGTTTGAATAAATTTATCCAGTTCAGTGAACCTGTTGTGAGGCTCAGCAAAACTCAGTAGGTGGCTTTAAAGTCCTGTAATTAGCCCATTACAGAAAATCTGTACTTTGGATTTTTGCACATTGGTTAATAAGCATAACATGCTTCATATATAAATAACATTACATTAAATGATGCAATATAAAGGAATTAAAGGCCAATGGAGTTAAACAAAATACTTGAAAGAGACCTCAAATTAGCATGTTTAATTCCAACTCACTGCACAGGAAAAGCCTCTGGCTCTTACTGTACAGCGCTCCCCACGAGCTCAGGATGACGCCGGCTGTGCACGAGGGGCCGGGCTCTCTGTCTGCGTGGCCTAGAGTCATCTGTCGACTCTGTTAAGTTTGGGGTGGGTTTACCCTTACCTCCTTTCCTGTCACTTCTAATTATGGACAAGGAGACGAGTTGAGGGGACAGAAGAAAAAATAAACATTAAAAAGAAAGAAAAAAAGATCGTCCCCTCTCTGTGGAATGAAATTCTATTTCCATTTAAACATCAAATAAAGTGTAACAGTAGGGTAAATCTGCTCCGATGAAACGAGAACAAGTACGAGACAAAGATGAAGTCGCCCTAGAGTCATATAAAGAGTAACAGAAAAAGAGTTGAACTACCGCTCCATAGAGAAGGTAAGCTTCCTGAAACCAAGAGCTCCGATGGTCTTTGCCTTTATATTCCACTCCCCCAAACCTCCACCAGCAGTTCCTTCATTCATTTATCCTCCCCACTGTTTATGGAGCACCTTCTGCATATCAAGCACTGCAACTGGTTTTGGAAACGGTAAATAAAAGAAACTGTAGAAAAGAAACCGACGAGTTAGCCAAAAATCAATCCTGCAAAATTAATTCGTCAAACGATCGAATACTGAATCACTCATTTGTCAGATTTACCAGATGTAATGATCGAAACAAGTTTAACTATTTATACAGTTTACACAATTTTTATAGGATAGTCTTAGTTGGTCAGTTTTTATTGGCTTTTTATAGCAGCATTTTGAAGAACCATAATGTATCAAAACCTACGGATACTTTAATCTTCTCATAGACAAATTTTATATTCATAAAACGTCATATTTTACCCAAATTTTTCGTTATTTTTTAAAGAAATATCTAGCCTTACACAGATTTCTTTAACTCATCTATAGTCCTGTCAACTCTTTAGCTTTCTAGGATTATTTTTGTCAGTTTCCTAAGATGAATATTGGCTTCAGTATACGATGCTGTTGCTTCATTATTTCCAAGCTTATTTCTAGTTTTACCTACCATTTTAGTACTTTTAGAAATCTTAACCAAGGTTTAAATCCTTTTTTGTAAATTTCAGTTTTATTACATGTAAATCAAATTTAAACTTCTGCCATTCATTTAACCTTGCCAATCTCTTATGAGCCTCTTGACTTGGTTTATGCAACTTTGAACACATGTGCCCTTTTATTTTAGATTTTTTGATGCATTACAACCACGTAAAAGTATCTTAGTTTTCTCTTGCTAGAAAATAAAATAAAATAAAAATTGAATCTTCAGTTCAGTTGCTCGGTCATGTTCAACTCTTTGTGACCCCGTGAACTGCAGCACACCAGGCCTCCCTGTCCATCACCAACTCCCAAAGTTTACTCAATCTCATGTTCATTGAGTCGGTGATGCCATCCAACTATCTCATCCTCTGTCATCCCCTTCTCCTCCTGTCTTCAGTCTTTTCCAGCATCAGGTTCTTTTCCAATGAGTCAGTTCTTCGCATCAGGTGGCCAAAGTATTGGAGCTTCAGCTTCAGCACCAGTCCTTCCAATAAATATTCAGGATTGATTTCCTTTAGGATGGAAGGTTGGATCTCCCTGCTGTCCAAGGGACCCTCTAGAGTCTTCTCTAACATTGCAGTTCAAAAGCATCAATTCTTCGGCACTCAGCTTTTTTATAGTCCAACTCTCACATCCTTACATGACTACTAGAAAAACCAAAGCTTTGATTAGACGGACTTTTGCTGGTAAAGTAATGTCTCTGCTTTTTAATAAGCTGTCTAGGTTGATCATAGCTTTTATTCCAAGGTGCAAGCATCTATTAATTTCNCAGAACTTGGTCCTCCTCCTGCTCTTTCCCACAACTGTCGTACATAACTGGGAAAGCCATCAGCTGCTCAGCTTAGTTCCCTCCCAGTGACATGGGGGTAATAATAGCTTCTCCCTCATATTATGTTGTGATGATCAAATGAGACAATATTTATAAAGTCCTCAGTACATCTGGCACACAACCCTCAAACATTTTCAGTTAGCTTTCATAATTTTTAAGATAAACTTATTAATCCTGCCTCATAACCTGAATGGCAAATAGACATTATAGAGTTTATCTATCTTTAACCAAACAAGGGTACAAAGTGAGAAAGCCCATGATGTCACCTATATTACAACCTTCTTGCCCTAGAAAGAGGGGCACTTGTAGGAATCTGGTGGTGCCTCAAGGAATGAGGCACAACAGAAGCACAAGGGACTTTCTGGGTGTGTACCTGAAAGTTTGGGGGGCTCTTTGTTTACAGCTCTTCGCCATCATAATGGGCTTTCCTGGTGGCTTAGTTGATAAAGAATCCACCTGCAATGAAGAGGACTACCTGCAATGGAGGGGACTACCTGCAATGCAGGAGACTTGGGTTCCACCCCTGGGTCAGGAAGATCCCCTGGAGAAGGAAATGACAGCCTACTCCAGTATTCATGCCTGGGAAATCCCAGGAACAGAGGAGCCTGGGAGATTACAGTCCATGGGGTTGCTCAAGAGTCAGACACAACTTAGCAATTAAATCACCACCAATGATAGATCAATAACAAGGATCTTGCAGGTAAAATTTACTCACTCAAGAGGTATTTATTGTATACTCGCAATGTGTAAAGCACTAAACTAGTTTAGACTGGATCCTCTGAAGATGTCTACAGTTACTCAGGGTGGCGAAATATATAAAAACAGAGAGGCTGAAAGACAAGTTGCTTTCACAGTTCGGAAGAGGAACAGATTCCTTCTTAGTAGGACAACAGAAAGCTTCATGGAGGAGACAGCATTTAACCTAGGACTTGAACGAGGAAAAGGAATTTGACAACCGGATGTGGGAGTGAGGAGATCCCCAAAGAGAAGGCCCAGTAAAGTCAGGAGGCATAGATAGTATAGAAGTCAGAGCAGATACAGAAAACAGAGTCGTCTACTAGATTGAGTGAACTACAATGAGACACCTTTCACTGAAGTTTCCAAAGGAAACTCGAGGTGTGTACTTTTGGGAGTTTCCTAGGGAAACAAGAAAGCTTCTTTATTAAGGCAGACAGTTAAAACAGGAACCATCCCCTACATGTGTATTCTACTCAGTTTTTGAAAGAGGTTATCCCTTGGTAAGGACTTCTCTGGTGGCTCAGATGGTAAAGAATCTGCCTGCAATACGGGAGACCTCGGCTCAATCCCTGGGTCAGGAAGATTCCCTGGAGCCCCGGAGAAGGGAGCGGCTGCCCACTCCAGCATTCTTGCCTGGAGAATCCCATGGACAGAGGATCCAGGCGAACTATATAGTCCATGGGGTCACAAAGAGTCAGACATAACTGAACGACTAAGCACGCACACATCCCTTGGTAAATATTCCAGGCGAAAATACTGTCATTAATTTTCACAGCAATGATGTAAAACCTCCAATGATGCAGAGACTAACAGTTTAATATACAGCAGATTTTCACCATTTGTGCCATCCTTTTTTTCTTTCTTTCTTATTTTAATTAAATATAAAGCCCCCCCTGCTCCCTGTACCTCTCAGGATGTGGTGAAGATTTTATCAGTTGATCACGGCATGAACTATCTCACGAAAAGAATGATCCAGTAGTGCACTCCTTGGTCCTGCAGCTCTGTCCTTTGTTTCAACAATATTTGGACAGAACAGACCCCAAGGACAACCCTTGCTCCAGCCTCAGACCACCCTCCATCCTTTTCAACAGTTGCAACCTTCAGAATCAGCCAATCAACCATCCTTGGCCACTGGGACCAAGCAGTTCTCTGAGCTTAGTTCCTTATTACCGATCACCATGAGCTTCCAGGTCGTCAGAATTATTCCACCGAGGTGGAGGCCACCGTCAATATACACCTACAGGTCTCCCATACCTACCTCTCTCCGGGCTTCTGTTTCCACCAGGAGGATGTGGTTCCGGAGGGCGAGAGACCACCTTTTCCGTGAACTGGGCGAGGAGAAGCGCCAGAGTGCCAAGCGTCTCTTGAAAATGCAAAACCAATACTGCTGCCACGCAGTCTTCCAGGACGTGCAAAAGCCATCTCAAAATGAGTGGGGTAAAACCCAGGACACTATTGAAGCCGCCATGCCCAGGGAGAAGGGCCTTAAGCAGGCCCTTTCAGATCTGCGTAGCCTAGGTTCAGCCCACCAGATCTCCACCTCTGACTTCCTGGAAAGCCGCTTGGTGGAACAGCAGGTGAAACTCATCAAGAAGATGGGAGACCACGTGACTAACCTCTATAGGCTGACTGGTCCCCAGGCTGGGCTGGGCAAGTATCTCTTTGAAAGTCTCACCCTTAGGCAGGACTGGGAGCCTCCAAGCCCAGCTTCCTTCGAGGAGACCCTCTGATGTCATGGCTTCTGCTTGATGCCTCTCTCTGCAGCCAGGAGGCAGTCTTTTTAACCACCCTGGAGCCCTCTGCGAAGCCGTGGACCAAACTGAAACAAGTTTTTTGCGGGGGAAGGGGGAAGAATTACCCAGGTGATCACCATGACTAGAACATTTGGAATTCCCAGGTGGCGCAGAGCTAAAGGCTCTGCCTGCTGATGCGGGAGTCCCAAGAGATGCGAATTTGATCCCTGGATCGGGAAAATCCCCTGGAGGAGGAAATGACAACCCACTCCAGTATTTTTGCCTGGAAAATCCCACGGACAGGGGAGCCTAGCAGGCTGCAGTCCACAAGGTTGGGAAGAGTCAGACACAATTTAGCGATTGATCACGCACACAGTATGAAAATGCAGTGGACATTTCTGTGTTCTAACATACCAGTATATTGCACTGTTATTTTTATAATCCTTGCATATACCCCACAAAGATAGGAATGAAATTTTACCCTTAGTCCACTCCACTACATTGTTCTTTAGGAAGTCCAGTAGAAACATTTCAGGAAGGAATAATTAGAAACAAAAATGTTAGAACTCACAGTCTTTCATTTTATATATACAATTTTAAAATAGATTAATTCTTGCAGTCAGTTACCTGGGTCAACTATAAATTATCTTGAATGATAAAACTCTAATTGTGACTTGCTATTTGTTCCATTAGTTTTTTTTAAAAAAGAGTGAAAATAGAACAGAAATCAGGCACAATTTTTTCTGGGCAGTGGCTATGCAGTTTGCTAAAGTTCTTAAGCACGACCTTTGGGCAAAGGCAATAATACAATGACCCAGTACCCTCCCTGGAGCTTGTTGTGAGAGAGTGTAGCAAACAAGCCTTGTTTGTAAAGTGATAGAGGCCTGGTATCTGCTGCTCTGGGAGAACATCATTTACCCAGATTAGATTAACAATAACTAATTGGGGCTATTTCCAATTTTGCAGTATCACAGGTTGGATTTAACAGATGAGCTAGGTCATTTGCTAATGAGTTGCCTTCATTATAGCATTTGGCAGAGGAATTTTTGGCATCACTTGATGGTCTGAGTAAAAAGTCGTGTGTGCTTAGGTCTTAGGTAAAATAAAAATTAGGAGAGACTGTTCTTTCCTTTAGCTAAAAAATAATCCCAAAACATAATTTTAAAGGCCAAAAAAAAGTTATTGAGCTAGAAAAGGTGCCTAGGAAAATAATACAATTCTTGAAACTTAAGATATTATATAGAATATTTAGAATACGCAAATAAAATATGTGAAGGATGGAAATAAGAAAGACGGACTTAGAAATGTGAGAGACAACATATAAGAGACCTGCTAAAGCAGTTAAATCTGGTCTGAGATCTCAGGAAAGTGGTCAGTGGGTGAAAGAAATTTTCTTCTTTGTTTGAACAGCTAGGCTTTAAATGATTATATATTATCTTAGAAATTTCTGGAACAACTTTTGACACATTGCTCAAGTGTTCTTGTAGTGTTCGCTTTATTATTATTTTTATTCATGATGAACTCATTTTTGGATTACAAATGATAAGTGAAAAAAATAAATACATAAAACCCCATAAGAAAGCAGTTGGAATTGGGTGGGCTAAGGGGGATTAAAACAAAATATTTCACTGCTCTGACTTTCACTCATTCCTTTTTTATATTCTATATCCTAAACCTCTTAGAATCTCTGCAGATTTCATAATTTCAGTTTTACCAAACTCATCCACCTTGTAATTATGAATATATGGACATAATTAACTGAATCACTTTGAGAGAAGAAAAAAAAATACCCTATTTAAGGCTAATTAGATGAACCATGAATGCCTGGAAGAATGCATTTCAATAAGGTGAAAAACTTTGGATAAAAATTTAATGAAGTTTCCAATTGCATGTGACCACAGAGAATATTGATAAACACTCATTCCATGCAGATTATTAAATTGTATTGATTTAGAAACTCAAAGTATCAACACCACCATTGCCTCCAGAGGAGACCTGATTGCACTTACATGTCACATTCATAAAAAACATGGCGCGCTAATTGGGAGTCTCCCGCCATCTGCACACTTGCTTCCAGGCACACATGAAATGATCAATGGGAAAGCAGGGTCAGTCCAGGCAGACTGTGAGTGAAATTAAAATAATAAAATGTCTAAACATTTAACTGCAAATAGGAAATCTTTATACCCACCCACACCCTATTCTGTAGCATAAAGCTAAGGCACAATTATTCATATACCTCAAGTAATTTGCAGGCTCCATACAAAATCTCATTTAAAATAAGAAATTGCTATTTCTGCACATTTATTCTACCAAATGCCAGCTAATTGCTGCAATGGCCATTATAAAGAATAATTTTCGCTTAGTGGAAAAAAAAAAAGGAATGAAGAGAACATTTTCTGGTTTTGTTCCACTGCGAAGGCTCTATTCAGTGAATGCTGAATGCACAGCGTTTCACTGCTACATTTATTATGCTAAGAGGTCAAGTATTACACAGCATCTTGTATTACGCTTTGCATGCTAAGTATTTCACTTCACAAATTGACCCTCCGGTGTACTTACTACATAATGCTTTAAAAACCCAGCTAAAACGCAGGACAATTAGCAATACTTTCACTCCCAGTGAACAATGGGAACACCAATGTAGGTGATTGCATTTACAGTGTAGCTTTCTTCACAAAACATTTTTGACACATTAAGGTACTTTGGAATTGTGCAGTACCAGTCCTCTCTTGTGAATGGCTTTCCAGCATTTGCAGAGAGAAACAGTTACTGTATGTTAGCGCTTAATTGAAAAGAATTCAGCCACGGCCTATGAAGCACCAATTAGGGTGATATTATATCATAAAAAGCTGTAATATCCATTTTCAGACTTGTGCATCAGCCAATACAAAGTAGGACACAATTAAAAAGGTATACAGTTTAAACTCTTGAAACTGTTAAATTTAATTAGGAGTTCAGTATGGGGGAAAAAAAGTGGGGGTGGGGTAGAGAGAAAAGGAAGTTCTTCGCAGAGCTAGAGGGCCCACAGGCACTGGCCGCCCAGGAGGACTGCAGAAGATGGTCCTTCCTGTTTAAGACACCTTTAGTTAATACAAGGTATTTGCTTTGCCCCGTGACTATTTCTTCAGGTCAGATGAATATTCATGCTTGTCGTTGGGAAGTGCTGCTTTCCAGTAATCCTAGTATCTGCTGGTGCCTGCAAGGGAGAGAAGGCAGAACCTGCTCTGGCCAGGGAAGTGGGAACCCGGTATTGACGGGTCTCTTGCCCACACAGATCAAACACAATTAAAAGGGAGTTAAATGGATTGCTTTTCACGAAGAAATTCACAGATAATTGTGAAATAAAATGGACATGGCCAGATCGGTATAAGTGTCTTTGCAGGCTTGGCTCCGAATGTAATGTTTAAATATAGGAACCTGCATGAAATCCCACGTTGAGGTGACAGCCGGCAGGTAATTATCAGTAAAACAACACTATCAAAGTTCTTGTGCATAGCATGTTTGATGGACTGGAGTGCTTCTCCTTACAAATCCCACTAATATCCATTTCAATCTGTTTTAATATGTTCACAAGTTGGGGCTTATTTTGAATTCCACTGGGTAAATGAGGACAGTACACTTTGAATTTGCATACTATACACATTCCTTTCATTTATAGAGGGTTTCCTGGGTATTTTTTTTTTTAAAGGAAACTCCTAACATCCAGGATCCAAAATCATTCCTTCCCTATAACTAGATTGAAAATATAAAGTAGCTTGTTCATTCATTGTATTTATTCCATTTGAAGGTATATAACAGGTCTAAGAAAAATGGTCTTTATTATGTTCAAAGAAGAAAAAAAGTTGTTTTAATGATTTATCAGTGATTATGCGATTTTCTAAGGTTTCAAAGTGTTGAAAGGTTAATTTATTATTTTTCAAGTCTGTGTTTGAAAACTGTTGGTAAAAAGTCCTCATCTCTGATTTGGGGAGGTTTCTCTTCAATCCACAGGTCACTCCAGGCCTTTTTAAAGTTCCACCTCTATCCTGTCCAACAAATAAGCAGATCTGAAGTGACATTTTATTGATGAGACAGGTTTGGGATGATCTAAAACCAGATAGTCCATGTTCCCTTCTTTCTCAATCAACTCTTCATGACCTTTAAAAAAAATCAGCAAACAGAAAAGAGGTGTCCATTAAAAATCCAAGGATGCTCCCCTTCTCAAACCCCCTCTGAGTCCCAGATAATTCAGAAGACACAGTCACTACTTTGGAGTAATATCTGATATTCACTTTTGTTTCTAATGCTTTGAATTAAATTAAGACATTAATAAAATAGTGATAGTATTGTGGAAGTCTGCAGTAAGGTTACATTAAATTGTACATGCTGGTTTTGTTTTATTGGTTATACATATAAAGAGAGATATTTTTACTAGAGATTCTGCCTTTGAAAGCTGGGTCAGTCAGCAGATTCTAAGGTAGTACTGGTATGAAGATGTCTTCTCCTTTAGTGAAAGTGGAACCAACACATTTGATGAATGTGATTAACATGTGAGGAATTTTAAGGGATATGATAATGCTTGAGCAACTACCTAGGAATTAAATACTGAACAGTCTAGATTCTAGACCTCTCTGCTGCTGCTAAGTCACTTCAGTCATGTCCAACTCTGCGCGACCCCATAGACAGCAGCGTACCAGGCTCCTCTGTCCACAGGATTCTCTAGGCAAGAACACTGGAGTGGGTTGCCATTTCCTTCTCCCTAGACCTCGCTATCCAACCCAATTTCTGTGTTAGATCTCCCTTCCAAAATGAACAAGATGGGAGGTTCAGTTCATAGGTTTTAATGACAGTTCAGTAGTTTGTTGTATTAAGAGTCTTCTGAGATGAGAAGAGATTTTACAAATGTTTTCCTGAGTTCATTTTCTGACTAATGGTATTTCCGAAATGCTCACCCTCTGAGGGGGCTGATAGAATTAAGTATCCTATGTGGTCTGAAACTGATTTGATGATGAAAATTGCTATGGAGATACTGAAAATCTTTTTTTTTTTTTTTTAATGGAAGAGAAATGTCTTTTCCTCCACTAATCAACTCTATTAAAAAGATACAAAATGGCTTAGGTGCCTTACCTCACTTTTCCTTTCATTGTAGTGTTTTGTCTTCTTTATATCCAGAGCTCATTCTACCCTACTACTCAAGAAATCATCAATGTTCATTCACTATAAGTGCCCATATACTGTAAAAGTAGAAGAAATAGAAGTATACCAGTTGACTTGGGGACATCTTCTGGAGGTATTGCCCAGTAAAAGGAGTATATAATATCCTATTTCTCAAAAAGAAAAAAAAAGGCCCCCAGAAGCCCATTCATGAGAGTGTATATATATACATATTACTGTGTACCTATATATCTTTACACAGGATTACATGATCGTAGATTAAAAATATGCAAAGATGTAAGCTAGTTTGATAGCAAGGTTTGTGTCACAGGTAAGGGTAGCAGGAAAAGAGAAGGAAGGAGGTACGAAAAAGAAAAGGAAAACATAGTCTGCCCAAAACCCCAACATTTGTGCTGTAATCCCATTCATTTGTTAATGCAAAGATTTACATATAATGTATGCATGCATGCTGTCACTTCAGTCATGTCCAACTCTTTTGCCAGGCTCCTTTGTCCATGGAGGGCTTCCCGGCTAGCTCAAATGGTAAAGATTCTGCCTGCAAAGTGGGAAAACCTGGGTTTGATTCCTGGGTCGGGAAGATCCCCTGGAAAAAAAGGCACGGCAACCCACTCCAGTATTCTTGCCTGGGTCGCAAAGAGTCAGACACAACTGAGCAACTAACACTTCACTTTTGTCCATGGGATTCTCCAGGCAAGAATACTGGAATGGGCTGCTCCAGGGGATCTTCCCGACCCAGGGATCAAATGTATATGTACCTATAATTTCTAATTGTAATAAAAATACAAATTTGATGATATAAGAACAAATGAAACATTCCAGACTAATGGCACTGACTATGATTTAGGCTTTTAGATTGAGGGAAGTCAATCAGAAAAGTTCTCACCTAGCTCAGTCTCCAAAGTTCATTACAGTTGCTGTTAGCTAATCATTGTTTATTAATGGCTCATTTTTATTTAAGGGCTCTTTTTTTTTTTTTCTTTCTGGCTGTGTCGGGTCTTGGCTATATCAAGCAGAATCTCCTGAGTTGTGGTGTGCAGGTTTAGCAGTTGTGGCACATGGGCTTAGTGGCTCTGTGGCATGTGGGATCTTAGTTCCCCAACCAGGGATCAAACCCTCACCCCCTGCGTTGCAAGGCAGATTCTTAACCACTGGACCACCAGGGAAGTCTGTTCGGAATTTTAATAACGATGGTTTCACTTGCGTTTTCTTCTCACTGATAAGCCAAGGCAAAGATTTGTAGCAGAAATTGATAGACATCTGGACTGGATCTTCCATAGAAACGTTAAAACCACTTGTTTTGCAGCAAAGTAGACTCAGCGAAGCTGGGAACCTGGTTGTGGCCTAGAAATTTTCATACAACTGTTTTTCTTTTAATTGTGGATTTTGTTACTCCTGTAAACCATTTTCAGCCTCTAGTCAACCAAATTGCAAGCAGAGATGCCCTAAAACAATTATTTTTAAAAATTTTTAAAAAGCAGTTTTCAAAAACTGGAAGCTCTTATTCTTAATACAGGTATCTGATGTCTCTGAAGGTTGCCCAACATTTCAAAGTAGTGAAGATGCCAGTAAAGACACTCATAGATTTCTGGTTTCCATCACTTGACCCTGATTATTTGCCTAGGATTCTACAACCAAACTGGTGAGACGGAGAGAATGCATGCCAGACTAATGCCCGCTCCTCAGTGACTTGAGGCCAGCCACTCTCTCTCCCTCCAAGCCTCGTGTCTCATGGGTTCGCTAACATAAGACCTCAGAGAAGCCTATTCTTTTACTTAATAGCATTTATAATAACTTGTAGTTATATTCTTACAGGTTTATTTGTTTAATCAACGGTCTTCTCCACTAAGACATAATCTCTACACAGTTAGGGACAATATACTGGGACCCCAACACCCAGCATAGTAGCTGACACATTTGGTTAAAAACTCAGATTTAATTGGTGAGTGAATATATGAGAAGAGTGATCTTAAAGTATCCCCTTGACTTTTATAGTTTATGATCCTCTAAATGCATGAAACTGATTTTTTAAATTGGACCGTAATTCCATCATTCTCCCCAAACATCATCTAGTAGATTAAGTGAGCTTGGTTCTTTTCTGCACAGTTGCTCTGAAACACAAAAAACAAAACAAACAAAAACCTAGACCTGTTCATAGTAGTCCCATATCTCCGTAGGGGGTCAGCAAGATACCATTTCTGCTAACTTTTGTTGTATCTTAGCAGGACTACAATTAGTGCAAGATAGATACTTGTGGTATGTCAAAAAAATGCTCCAGCTCCTGGATCTTAAAATCCTAATAGTAATCAAAGCATTCCTAGAAGGAAAAGATTCATAGAGGGAAGAAGACTTAGAATTATCAAGTTCAGTGATTGCAAGCTATATTTTAGAAGTGGAACCCTATTTTATGAAAAGCAATGGTCTGCATAAATTCAATATTTCTGTGTGTTAAGGGAAGGGAGAGAAAAGGAAAGACAGAGAAGGGAGGAGGAAGAGAGGAAGGAAGGAAAAAAAGAAAGAAATGCTCTGTCCTGGTTGCTGCAAGAAAGGGAACTCCTGAGCCCTGCCCCTCAAGCTGCTTCCACCTTCACCATGGGCTCCTGCTGCACCACCCTCTCTGCCCTCTCCACCTGCCCTGCTGGTCCACGGTGTCCCTTAAGCTACCATTAAGACCAGCCATTACAAATAGCTTGAAAGCCACTAGTTAGAACAAATATCTCCTTTTTTAAAATTTATTTTTAATCAGAGGATAATTGGTTTACAATCTTGTGTTGGTTTCTCCTTTTAACAAATAAGGAAACTAAGACTTAATGGCTGTCACATTCCTCTTTAGTATTCCTAATCCTTCCTTCCAAAAGTCAACACATTTTCTTGTTTCCTGTTAGCAAATTACTCTGTATATTTATCCCCAAGATAATTTTAATGGACTCCAGATCATCACGGTTCAGCAGATTCTTCCTTTTAGGTAAACCACCATAATTTAATTTTACTCATATAATCTTATTTCAATGAAATTTTCAAAAATGAAAAATTTTTACATCTCACAGGCACTGCTTTCCTATTACAAAAATATAAAATTTGTTTTCAAATAAAAACAACATTGACCTTTATAATCACAAGTCCAAATTTTAATCATGTTCATTATGAAGATACAGAGAGAATTAAAAGAAGGTATCATTTAATATTGTCAAATGAAACAAAGATCTCCTTATCCAAATAAAGTAGATGTAGATATGGTTACTTAACAAAGCAAAAGCTACATCTACCAAAGCGCAGACATGAAGTTATTGATCTGGACTTGGCACAATGACAAGCTACTCTCAAATCTTCCTCTTCCCAATTAAGGTGTCTCTCTTGAACTGATTGAAAGCTGCTTGATAAGTATACTTTTTTCAAGATGGTGTGCTCAGTTGGGGGTCTTTTTATTAAACTGAAATTCCATCATTAGCTTTGACTACTACCAGCTGTTGTATAAATTCTGTGTTGATGTAGACCTCCACTGGTATTCCAAATATTGCAGGTGAATCTCTGACTCCAAAATCCTCAATCATGCAGTATGAATAATTAACAACTGATAAATGCAGAATGGAAAGAGCTCTCATTAGAAGAGACTGTGCTAAGTCACTTCAGTCCTGTCTGACTCTTTGCAACGCTATGGGCGATAGCCTGCCAGGCTCCTCTGTCCATGGGATTCTCCAGGAAAGAATACTGGAGTGGGTTGCCATGTCCTCTTCCAGGAGAAGACACTGTAGTAGGGTCTTAATCCCATCTCAGCTCCTCAGAACATTGAACTAAATAGGACTTTAGTTGTGGGCAGGGGAGGGGGGTGAAAAAGGCATTTCTAAATCTCTCTACTTCCTAATTTTGCCCTATACCTGTCCAGAAATGGAAACATTAGGACACAAGACGAAAGGTTTTAGTTTTGCAGCAAATTTAAAGCCAGAATCCAAGATTTTGCATGGTCCAACTAATGTTTATGTGAGCATGCTAATTCCTGACCAGTTTCAAAGAACTTAGGGCTCATATCAGCCATAATTGTTTACCCTTCTAAATAGTTTACAGTTTGTCACTATTTCAACACAAAAGCAAAACTTTCCCATTGATGAATCTAATAATACATTTATGAGATAAATGGTAATAATGCAGGACAGAAGAATTTAAGGAAAGTTCTTTGCAATGAGGAAATTATAAAAAACATCTACTTTACATATGAGGTGTGCCTAATGAGACTTCTCCTAACTATAGTTGGTATATTCAGGAGATAAGTTTTAAGTCATGATAAGCTTGAATCTGTGAAATAATAAAATATATTAAAATGAACCATGCCATGATAGTACAGTGGTAGACAGCAGGCTATTCTGGAGCTCAATTTCTGAGCCTCAGTTTCCTCATCAGTAAAATGGGAATAATATCAGTATTGGTCTTATGGGGCTTCCCTGGTGGCTCAGACGGTAAAGAATCAGTCTGCAATGCAGGAGACCTGGGTTCAATCCCTTTGTTGGGAAGATCCTCTGAAGAAGGGAATGGCAACCCACTCCAGTGTTTTTGCCTGGAGAATCCCATGAACAGAGGAGCCTGGTGGGCTACAGTCCATGGGGTTGCAAAGAGTCGGACACTACTGAGCGACTAAGCGCGTGTGCGCATGCGCGTGCACACACACACACACACACACACACACACACACACACACACACACACACACACACAGGCTCGTGAGGTTACTTCAAGCACTGACTGAGAAAGTACCTGTGTGGTAGCTAGCACAGTACAGTGTATTCATGATTATGTAATTCATGCACAAGAATATAACTAATAAAACAAAGTTGAAAAAAGTTTAAATCTAATATGGATGGACAAACAAAAAAATGTTAAGTACCAATCCGTAATTTGTGTTTTACTAGCTGATCATTCTAAGATAGTAAACTGTAAGATAAATTGCATTAGTATTATTCACCAAACACCTGACACAACTTGTAACTCCCCCTCAGTGGATGAGTATTTGATGATAATTACCTCTTATTAGTCAGTGGTAAGGATGACTGCATACCCAGATAATCAAAAAACTCTCCTTTTCAGACCATAGGTTCATATTAACATGAGAACAATATAGAGGCGAAAAAAATTCTCTCTAATTTACTTCTACTACACTCCTAGCTGAAACACAGTAAAAACAGATAGAGATTAGACTCAGGAAGAGCAAGAAGACTAGGTAAAAGGATTCGCTGGTAAAATTCCACGGGAAGAGAATCTGCCCCAAAAGGAAGCCAGTGCGTTTCTTTCAGTGAATATTCTTATTGGCAACACCTCGGCTTCTGACGACCGCCTTATCTGTGACGGGCCGCTGGAAGCAGTAGGCAAGCACCATCTCTGGACTTGGCACAGACAGCGAGACGGGGAGGGGTCTTGCTTTTCCCTCTCCTTGGGCCTGTTCTGGGTAGATGGAGTATTCGCTTTCATGCCTGTGGTAATATGCCAATATGTTCGTCCACACGTGTCATCAGATCTCTTCAGGAGTCAGTTACAGCCTGTGTCCTGTCATGGCCACGAATGGAAGGGCCAAAACCATTAAATGAATAATAGTGAGCGCTCACTGGAGCTTCCCAGGGGGCGCTAGTGGTAAAGATCCACCTGCCAATGTAGGAAACGCCCTGGGTTTGGGAGATCCCCTGGAGGAGGAAATGGCAACCTACTTTAGTATTCCTGCCAGCAGAATCCCATGGACAGAGAAACCTGGCAGGCTTCAGTTCATGGCAGGCTTCTCTGTCCATGAGATCACAAAGAGTCGGACAGGACTGAACGTCTGAGCACGATCGCTTTAAACACTCCCTAAATGTTTTTTGTTACTCTCAGTGTTATCTTTATCTCTGGCAGGAATGAGGCAGACCAGCAAGGATTTGTTCCTTGAATGGTAACAAAGCCCAAGAATGGGCTCTCTCATGTCAAGGAGGCAGACCATCACAGGATACCTGCAGTGGAGGGTGGTAGGCGAAGGTCTGGTCTCATGAACACAGTCCCTGCAGTTGCTGATGACAGACGGGCGGAGAGCCACAGTCAGGGCCTGTGCCTTCCAAACACGACTCCAGGGAGACAGGAGATCCGGAAGTGCCGCTCATTACCCCTGATGATAAAGGGCAGGATTAGTCTGAGACCTGAGGCTGGGAGCCGGGAAAGTGACATGGGAAAGGTGGATCAAGAGGGAAACGGGGGAAGAAGTTAAAGAACCAAGAAGGGGGTTACAGTGCATTTCTGAGGGCAGCCGCTTGGTATTATGAACTGGAAGAGAGGAGGAGGTAGGTTATAACAGAGACTTTTAGAAGGAGTGAGCAGGCTCCACGTTTGGTCCAGGTGAGCACTGGGTGTCCCAGCTGGTCCCCACTGATCTTGTCTCCCTTCAGTCTATGTAATAAATGTTAGTTCAGTCCTGATCCTTTAAATGTGATTGCCCTAAACTCATTGGAGCTCCATGCATGTTGTAGTTTTAATAGTTTAACAGTTTTGGTATATCATAAGCATGCATTCCTACACTGGTATTTCTCTCTTAGACCATAAACTTTTAGAATATAGGGATCAAATCTATACAGTTCTTTCTGAATGGTGACTATGCGAAAGCCTTTGACTGTGTGGATCACAACAAACTGTGGAAAATTCTTAAAGAGATAGGAATACCAGACCACCTTAATCTGTCTCCTGAGAAACCTGTATGTGGGTCAAGAAGCAGTAGTTAGAACCAGACATGGAATAATTTGGACTGGTTCCAAATTGGGAAAGCAGTACCTCAAGGCTGTATATTGTCTCCCTGTTTATTTAACTCACTTGCAGAGTACATCATGCACAATGCCAGACTGGGTCAATCACAAGCTGGAATCAAGACTGCTGAGAGAAATATCAACAACCTCAGATATGGAAGTGATACCACTCTAATGGCATGAGGTGAAGTGGAACTAAAGAGCCTCTTGATAATGGTGAAAGAGAAAAGTGAAAAAGCTGGTTTGAAACTCAACACTAAAAAAAAAAACTAAGATCATGGCCTCTGGTCCCATCACTTCTGGCAAATAGAAAGGGAAAAAGTGGAAGCAGTGGCAGGTTTTCTTTTCCTGGGCTCGAAAATCACTGTGGATCATGACTGCAGCCATGAAATTAAAAGATGCTTGTTGCTTAGAAGAAAAACTATGACAAACCTAGACAGCGTATTCAAACGCAGAAACATCATTTTGCCAGCAAAGGTCTATCTAGTCAAAGCTATGGTTTTTCCAGTAGTCATGTACAGATGTGAGCTGGGCCATAAAGAAGGCTGTGTGCCAAAGAATTGATGCTTTCAAACTATGATGCTAGAGAGACTCTTGAGAGTCTCTTGGACAGCAAAGAGATTAAATCAATCAATCCTAAAGGAAATCAACCTTGAATATTCATTGGAAGGACTGATACTGAAGCTGAAGTTCCAATCCTTTGACTACCTGATGAGAAGAGCTGACTCATTGGAAAAGACCCTGATGCTAGGAAGGTTTGAAGGCAGAAGGAGAAGAGGGTAGCAGAAGATGAGATGATTCGATAGCATCACTGAATCAACGGATATGAATTTGAGAAAACTCTGGGAGATAGTGAAGAACCAGGAAGAGTGGCATGCTGCAGTCCATGAGGTTGCAAAGAGTCGGACATGACGTAGCAACTGAAAAACAACAGCAAACAACCGAACAGTGTGTAACATTACAAACAAATAGACAGGAATGCTGCCCTAGGAGGGACATCAAGAGACAAAGAAGCAGGCCCGGGCTGGCCTTTCTGCTCCTCTTCTAAGGGTTTCCACAGGGGAGAAGGGTTGAAGAGATGATTCATATTTTAAATATAAGGAAGAGGATGCTACTTACAAAATATAAAAGATGAGTGAGTCAAAAAGCCCCCCACTTTGGTGATAACATCAGTGGGANAAGGTCTGGTCTCATGAACACAGTCCCTGCAGTTGCTGATGACAGACGGGCGGAGAGCCACAGTCAGGGCCTGTGCCTTCCAAACACGACTCCAGGGAGACAGGAGATCCGGAAGTGCCGCTCATTACCCCTGATGATAAAGGGCAGGATTAGTCTGAGACCTGAGGCTGGGAGCCGGGAAAGTGACATGGGAAAGGTGGATCAAGAGGGAAACGGGGGAAGAAGTTAAAGAACCAAGAAGGGGGTTACAGTGCATTTCTGAGGGCAGCCGCTTGGTATTATGAACTGGAAGAGAGGAGGAGGTAGGTTATAACAGAGACTTTTAGAAGGAGTGAGCAGGCTCCACGTTTGGTCCAGGTGAGCACTGGGTGTCCCAGCTGGTCCCCACTGATCTTGTCTCCCTTCAGTCTATGTAATAAATGTTAGTTCAGTCCTGATCCTTTAAATGTGATTGCCCTAAACTCATTGGAGCTCCATGCATGTTGTAGTTTTAATAGTTTAACAGTTTTGGTATATCATAAGCATGCATTCCTACACTGGTATTTCTCTCTTAGACCATAAACTTTTAGAATATAGGGATCAAATCTATACAGTTCTTTCTGAATGGTGACTATGCGAAAGCCTTTGACTGTGTGGATCACAACAAACTGTGGAAAATTCTTAAAGAGATAGGAATACCAGACCACCTTAATCTGTCTCCTGAGAAACCTGTATGTGGGTCAAGAAGCAGTAGTTAGAACCAGACATGGAATAATTTGGACTGGTTCCAAATTGGGAAAGCAGTACCTCAAGGCTGTATATTGTCTCCCTGTTTATTTAACTCACTTGCAGAGTACATCATGCACAATGCCAGACTGGGTCAATCACAAGCTGGAATCAAGACTGCTGAGAGAAATATCAACAACCTCAGATATGGAAGTGATACCACTCTAATGGCATGAGGTGAAGTGGAACTAAAGAGCCTCTTGATAATGGTGAAAGAGAAAAGTGAAAAAGCTGGTTTGAAACTCAACACTAAAAAAAAAAACTAAGATCATGGCCTCTGGTCCCATCACTTCTGGCAAATAGAAAGGGAAAAAGTGGAAGCAGTGGCAGGTTTTCTTTTCCTGGGCTCGAAAATCACTGTGGATCATGACTGCAGCCATGAAATTAAAAGATGCTTGTTGCTTAGAAGAAAAACTATGACAAACCTAGACAGCGTATTCAAACGCAGAAACATCATTTTGCCAGCAAAGGTCTATCTAGTCAAAGCTATGGTTTTTCCAGTAGTCATGTACAGATGTGAGCTGGGCCATAAAGAAGGCTGTGTGCCAAAGAATTGATGCTTTCAAACTATGATGCTAGAGAGACTCTTGAGAGTCTCTTGGACAGCAAAGAGATTAAATCAATCAATCCTAAAGGAAATCAACCTTGAATATTCATTGGAAGGACTGATACTGAAGCTGAAGTTCCAATCCTTTGACTACCTGATGAGAAGAGCTGACTCATTGGAAAAGACCCTGATGCTAGGAAGGTTTGAAGGCAGAAGGAGAAGAGGGTAGCAGAAGATGAGATGATTCGATAGCATCACTGAATCAACGGATATGAATTTGAGAAAACTCTGGGAGATAGTGAAGAACCAGGAAGAGTGGCATGCTGCAGTCCATGAGGTTGCAAAGAGTCGGACATGACGTAGCAACTGAAAAACAACAGCAAACAACCGAACAGTGTGTAACATTACAAACAAATAGACAGGAATGCTGCCCTAGGAGGGACATCAAGAGACAAAGAAGCAGGCCCGGGCTGGCCTTTCTGCTCCTCTTCTAAGGGTTTCCACAGGGGAGAAGGGTTGAAGAGATGATTCATATTTTAAATATAAGGAAGAGGATGCTACTTACAAAATATAAAAGATGAGTGAGTCAAAAAGCCCCCCACTTTGGTGATAACATCAGTGGGACTTAAAAAGTTAGTACCATGCTGGTGAGAAAACAGCCATATCACTTTCAATCCTTAATATGAAACTAGCTTTCTTATTCCTCTGAAAATGTTTAATGTTGTAGTCTCACTTCTAGAAGCCTGGTGTAGGGAAATGACCAGCAACAGGAACAAGGATTTGT
Organism: Neotragus moschatus; assembly: GCA_006410615.1. Lineage (NCBI taxonomy): Eukaryota > Metazoa > Chordata > Mammalia > Artiodactyla > Bovidae > Neotragus > Neotragus moschatus. Next base: position 1,632,720 of record SJYA01002750.1, read on the forward strand.
TTGTAAACACAGGAGCACCTAGATGCCTAACAGTGGGAAGATGGCCAAGTCAAGTTTGGTATATCTGTAAGCCGGAACTGTCTAGCAGCTATCAAAAACCACAGTCAAAATAGTAACGTTAAAATAGCAAGTGAAAAGAATATATACAGTATGTTTTCAACTATATTTTTCCAAAAGCATAGAAATATTGGAAAGAAATATACCAAAATGCCTTAAAAATCAAAAAAGTAAGAGGCGGAGAGGAGGTGATAGCAGAGAAATGGTTTGAGGGTGAGCAGTGAGGGAACGGGTGCTAGGTAAAGGGAAACTAAGGCTTTAAACACCTACTGTGTGCTGATTCAGCTTTAGGGTCACATGTCTAGCTATTCAGTGGACGCTCCCAGCTACTTCCAACCTCAAATTCAGTATGTTCCAAACTGAATTCATCTTCCCCTCAAAACTACCCTAGTTTCATGTCTGGGTTGGTAAATGGGACCACACCAAATCCAGAAACTTTTGAGCTTTTATGACTTTTTTTTTTTGGTCAATACTGCTCAGCTTGTGGGATCCTCATTCCCCAACCAGGAATGGAACCCAGGCCCGCTGCACTGAAACCGTGGAGTCCTAACCACTGGATGGCCAAGGAATTTTCTGAGCTCTAACCAGTCTTTCCTCTCTCCCTCCCCGTCAAGGCACTCTTCTTGCCCACTGTGGCACTACATTCAGTTGATAACCTACCATCACTCACCTGTACGCTCATTCCCCCACGGCCCCACCACTGTCTCTAGTCTGTCCTTTGAAATACAGTCCAAAGGATCTTTCTGATGTGCAAGTCTAATTCTGTCAGTCCTTCCTTTAAGACTTTTTCCATAGATTGCTACTTTCCCTAAAATAAAGTCTAAACTTCTTAATGCAGCTTGCAAGATCCTCTTCAAGTTCATTTTCAACACGCCCCTTCTGCACACCACAGCCCAGTAATACTTCCTGCTCTTCCCCTGCTGTAAATACCCTCTTCTCTCTCTGGCTGTTTGCAGGACTTGAAACACCATCGTCTAGCTTTCTGGTTAGACTGTTTCAAACCTTTAGATCTCAGCTTATAACCATTTACCCAAGCTCAGGTTAATAAGCTTCTTATGTTCAAGCTGTTCTCCATGGGTCTGCAGTGCCTGGCAAAATCTGGCTCACAATGTGGTCTGTATTTGTGGGGCTAATTCACATCACCAAGAAGTTAATTAATTTACCCAAGGACATATAGCTAGTAAATGGTGAGTCACAATTTAAGCCTAAGTCTCTCTCATGGCACACTGAGCAGAAAATGGGCCTCTTGGGGAGGTGAATTTAGACAGCAACCACTCTAGAGTTGATACTGAGGAGGGCTCATCATGGGCCTGCCCAGTGCTATTCTAAACCCTTTCAAACTATTACCTCATTTAATCCTCCAACAACCCTACAAGATAAATAGAACTATTAACCCAGAAATTCTGGAGGGGGAGACAGAGTTGCCTAAGGCCAATCAAAGAATCAGAGAGAACCAGAGGAAGACTTTTAGTCCAGGAGTACTTTAGTCAAATGCCAGGAATTAACCATCATTTTATCACTTTAGTATTAATAACAAGTTTTAGGACTGGTTTTAGAGAAGAGCAAGTTAGGTAAGATGACCAAAATAGAGCCTTCTCTAGAGCTCACCATCCTATTACACATACACACACATGTGCACACACACACACATGCATGCACATGTCTTGGGTTGTGTCTCACATGTGCTCGGTTATAGTGCTTGTGGAAGACGCCACTGTTATGCTTTTTGGTTCTGTTGAATACAACAGCATCTTACAGGTACAACCACATCTACTGTACACTGGAGGGCAGAGTTAGGGGTACTTGTCTTCTTTTTGCTTATCCATATTCTCTAGTTTCCTATAACACATATATATCGGTTCGGTTCAGTCGCTCAGTCGTGTCTGACTCTTTGCGACCCCAGGAATCACAGCACGCCAGGCCTCCCTGTCCATCACCAACTCCCGGAGTTCACTCAGACTCACGCCCATTGAGTCAGTGATGCCATCCAGCCATCTCATCCTCTGTCATCCCCTTCTCCTCCTGCCCCCAATCCCTCCCAGCATCAGAGTCTCTTCCAATGAGTCAACGCTTCGCATGAGGTGGCCAAACTGTTGGAGTTTCAGCTTCAGCACCAGTCCTTCCAATGAACACCCGGGACTGATCTCCTTTAGGATGGACTGGTATTGGTTACAGAGTAATAAATGAAGCAAAATTAAACAAGGATAAATATCTTCCAATCAGAGCTGGTACTCAGAGCTCTGAGGGCTCAGTCCTCCCCAAACCTTCACCTTCCTTGAGCACAGGATGGAAATGGTAAAAAAGAATCAGAGGACCTCTGGTACAATTTTCCTCTTTTGCATCCTCTGCTTTGTCACTGAGCAAATGGATAGACTCAATACCTCATGAAAGCTTTCTCTGTGCATCAAAAATTCTAAGCTATAATGTTAAATAGTAACAACAATAATAATGTGTCTGAGGCTTATACAAAATAAATAGATTGGTTGTTGAGTGACTACTGACCCCAAATAAAAGGCTTTAAACAAAATGCTTCTCAGAATGTCACTCTATTTTCCATTTCTTCAGTGTAATCCTAAGTAAATTATACTGTAAAAATCTATTTTCACTATATACAAAAATAAATGAAAAATGGATATATAGACCTAAATATAAGACCTGAAACCATAAAACTGCTAGATGAGAACACAGGTATAACACCCTTTGACAGAAGTCATAGCAATATTTTTTGGCTATATCTCCTCAGTCAAAGGAAACAAAAGTAAAAATAAACAAATGGAACCTAATTAAACCTAAAAGCCTTTGCACAGCAAAAAGGGAATTATCAATAGAACAAAAAGACAACCTACAGAATAAGAGAAAAACATTTGCAAATGATATGACTGACAGAGGCTGACAACCAAAATATACAAGCAGCTCATAGAGCTCAATATTTTTAAAAAATTTTAAAAATGGGCAGAAGACCTGAATAGACATTTTTCCAAAGACATACAGATGGCCAGCAGGCACACGAAAAGATGCTCAACATTGCTAATTATTAGAGAAATGCAAATCAAAACAAAAATAAGATATAATCTCACACCTGTGAGAATAGCTATCATCAAAAAAATCTACAGATAACAAATGTTAGAGAAGATGTGGAGAAAAGGGAACCCTCCTAAAATTGTTGGTGGAGATGTACATTCATACAACTACGATAGCAAAACAGTACAAAGGTTCCCCAAAAAAGTAAAAATAGAACTACCATGAAAGTGAAGTTGCTCACTTGTGTCCAACTCTTTGTGATACCATGGACTGTAGCCTATCAGGCTCCTACGTCCATGGGATTTTCCAGGCAAGAGTGCTGGAGTGGATTGCCATTTCCTTCTCCAGGGATCTTCCCAATGATCCAGCAAATCCACTTCTGGGTATATATCTGGAAAAAATGAAAACTCCAGTTTTAAAAAATACATGCACCCCAATATTCATAGCAGCACTATGTACAATAACCAAGATGTGGAAGCAACCCAAATGCCCCTCAACCAATGAATGGATAAAGATGTGGTGTGTATGCCTGTCACAGAATGTCACTCAGCCATAAAAAGGAATGAGATTCTGCCATCTGCAACAACATGGATGGACCAAATGAGTGCTTAGTGAAATGAGTTAGATAACGACAAATACTGTACGATATCATTTACATGTGAAATCTAAAAAATACTACAAATGAATGTATGCTGCTGCTGCTGATAAGTCGCTTCAGTCGTGTCAGACTGTGCAACCCCATAGACTGCAGCCCACCAGGGTCCCCCGTCCCTGGGATTCTCCAGGCAAGAACACTGGAGTGGGTTGCCATTTCCTTCTCCAATGCATGAAAGTGAAAAGTAAAAGTGAAAAGTGAAAGTGAACTCGCTCAGTCGTGTCTGACTCTTAGCGACCCCATGGACTGCAGCGGCTCCTCCGTCCATGGGATTTTTCAGGCAAGAGTACTGGAGTGAGGTGCCATTGCCTTCTCCGACAAATGAATGTATAATTAATGCAAAACAGGATCAGACTCACAGATATAGAAAACTAACGGTTACCACAGAAGAGAGGAAGCAGGGAGGGGCAAAATAGAGGTACGGGATTAAGAGATACAACTATATAAACTACTATGTACAAAATAGATGAGCAATGAGGATATAGCATATAGCACAGAAAATTGTAGCTATTAAATTGTAACGGAGTATAATCTGTTTTAAGCCTGAATCACTATGCTATACACTGAAACTAATATAATATTGTAAAGCAACTATACTTCAATTTTTAAAAATTGTATTCTTATACACAAAAGCTTTTAGTAAGTTTTCTTTTAAAGGCATATGGAATTGGGTTTTTCTGTTTGTTTCTTTCTTTCTTTACTCAACCCATATACGAACAATACTCTTGTGTATAATAATCTTGTGAACCAAGTAGGTATTAAAATTTTGGGGGTCTGAATTAAAATCTCTTTAGGACTTCCCTGGTGGTGCAGTGGATAAGAATCTGCCTGCCAATGCAAGGGACGCAGTTTCCATCCCTGATCTGGGAAGATTTCACATGCCGTGGAACAATTAAGCCAGTGTGCAAAAACTACTGAGCCCGTGAGCCACACCTATGTAAGCCCACTCCCTCTGGGCCCATGAACCGCAACTACTGAGCCTGTGAACCACAGCTACTGAAATCCACTCGCCCGGGGCCCACGAGCCACAACTACTGAGCCCGTATGCTGCTGCTACTGAAGCCCATGCGCCTAGAGCCTGCGCTTTACAACAGAGAAGCCACCGCAACGAGAAGCCCATGCACCGCAACAAAGAGCAGCTCCTCACTTGCCACAACTTGAGAACCACCCCCCCAAAGCAACAAAGACCAGCAGCCGCCAAAACTAAACACACACATAAATGCTTTTAAGTCTAAAACAATAAAGTATCTCTTTAACAAATGACCGCCTGTGCGTCTCTCTATGTCTTGGCCATCATCTTCATCTTCATCATCACTGCAAACATCTAGATTGAACTTGAAGTTTACACATCATTTCTATACAAGTATCTCTCTCCATACTTGCCCCACTAAGCCCTCCTTGTTACTTAGGAAGAAACTGAGGGTCATGGAGGCCGAAGGACTTGCTTAAAGTACACAGCTGCTTCAGTCACAGAGCCAGACCTCAACCTCAAATCTGACGGCTCAATATTTGCTCTTTGTGCTACCACACTGCTGTTCATTTCCTTACCATAATATGCTGTTCACCACAACATGTTGTTCATGCTACCAGTGGTGGCCTTTGGCTTGAGCTAAAAATTTTAAATTAAACCTTTGAGAAACTGCCTTTACCACAAGCCCTAGAAACCAATCCAGGCATACAAGCTTTGTCAGAAAAAAAAAAAAAAAAACCTCCTATCTTATTTCATATCTGTCCACCCTTTTAAATCTAGTGCTAAACCTTAAGGACATGCCTTTGAAAATTCAAAATTGGCAGAGAGAGAGAAAGAAGAAAGTAGGTTTTAGAGTTTTCTCTGTATTACAACTGATGGGAAGGCAACGTTTGTCTCTCTTCAATCACTAACATTTAAAAAGTTCCTTGAAAACAAGCAGTATGAACAAAATGTTCATTTGGGAAGAGGCTAATACAGTCATGTCTGACTCTTTGTGACCCCATGGGCTGTAGCCTGCCAGGCTCCCCTATCCATGGAATTCTCCAGGCAAGAATACTGAAGCAGGTTGATATTCCCTTCTCCAGGGGATCTTCCCGACCCAGGGATTGAACCCAGGTCTCCTGCATTGGAGGCAGATTGTTTAGCTTCTGAGCCACCAGGGAAGCCCTTAGGAAGAGGCAAGCTTAGGCAATAGAGGGTAAGGCAATACACAATGGAAGAAGCAGGCCAGGGTGCTAGAGGGAAAGTCTGGATTTCGGGGTGTCAAATGTGTGAGGCATCTTGCCTGAAGAGTAAGAACATAAGAGCTACAGCGTATGTCTGCCTAAGCATGTTGTATGTAATGTTTGGGGCATATTTATACTACAAATTATTCAGTGTTTACATGAAATTAAATGTAACTGGGCACCTTGTATTTATCTAGCCACCCTACTCAGGGGCTGGTCCCCAAGGCAGCCTTGAGCCAGGTGCAGAACATGCTTGTTTGGAGACACTCCTGCTAAGCCAAGAGCCAGAGCTCAGCTGACATGATACGTCTGAATTAAGTCCTTGTTTGTATATATATGTCTATTTCATGTGTCTTATCATTCACTTGGACCTTTTGTCTTTGAAAGTCTCTATAAATTGTGCCTGAATACCATGGCATTAATCACAAGCCTCCTGAAGTATTTTTATATTGTGTGAAATAAATGCCCATATACTTAGGAGTTAAAGTAAGAAATACTCGCCACAATATTTAGTTAAAATTACAAAGGGAGTATAAATTAAGCCATCATTTTGTTAAAGTGTATATTGTAAGTCTTAATTCCCCCATGTTCTTAGATGTGTGTTTGTGTAACTGTTGTGTCAAGACTTTCACTGATAAAGTATTTCAATTAGCTGGGAAAAGAATACATTTAAGGAGTTACAACTGATGTACATTTGGGCTAAATACCTATAATCAGAGTTGTTTCTCACCTGAGTTGCTCTTACGGATGCTATGTTAACAAGTGGCCCTGATTGCTGGCAACAGCTCACTTAACATGTTGATGTTTGCATGGTAATCACACAAAAATAGTGACTCACTAGTACTTGGAAAAAGAACCTGATACTAGGTTTAGGCTAAATAAGTTATAAGGCCACTTTGTCCTCTCTGGAAGCCTTGTTCCCAAGTCACCAGGATTTTAACACGGGACTCATTTGAGGCCAATTGAGAGATTAAATAATTCAGGGTGGGCAAAGGGGCGTTGAAATCAACCGGTGAATTGAACGTGCTGAGTAACCTGCTTTCACACTCATCCACCCCCATGTCTCCAGCCACTTGCCACTAGCTCCTTGGGTAGTCAGGGTTTATCACTTGGGTGTAATCTTACAGGCGAAAATGGCTGAAATGAGCCAAAAAGGCAGGAAGAGTGGCAGCGGTAGCAGTCGTCGTCGTCGTTGACATCGTAGTGAGGAAATTTCAGGGCAGGCATGCACAAGGAAGTAAAATCTCCTTCATCCACCACAGTCTTTTCTGTCCCTGGGTGGTTTGTGTGATGATTCTATCACTCTTCAACAATCTCCGACCACTGTCTTTTATAATCATGCAATTATCATCAACACTTTTTTTCCTCACAAGCTATTTATTCTCTACTGCATTTTTTCATAACCTCATAATCTCAGTTCATAGAAATGACCAAAGAATTCTCAAGATCTAATCCTATCCCGCTGCTTTTCCCCAAATTACCATACTGTGGTATTCTGGGAAATTTAGGGAGCACATGCTTGTCAAAGAAAAGTAGCATTTCTGTGGCAAGGCAAGTACTCTCTTTTCTATGTAACTCAGCATAAGACCTGTATTTAAGAATTCAAGAAGAAGATGTTCACATAGCTCAAATTCATGACTTCAGCAGGTCAACTCAAGGTATGGGCAAATTATGTCTTTCCTACAAAGCCATCACAGGAAACCTGAGACGGCCACTCTGAACAGCCTGGCCTCTAGAAAGTTTAAAGAATGAAATCTATTCCATGTCTTACATATGTTCCAGGTTTATAAGGAATTTCATCACTGAGAACTTTGTAGAGAATGAAGTTCTTTCTCCTAGCTCTGCTGAATATAATTTCCTTGAGATAGTGGGTCTAACAATATGGTAAGAAGAAGTCAGTGGTCTCTAAAAAGGCTACTTTCTCTTGTTCAGGGTCTCCTTGTCCAGTCCCAGGTAATGATCTTTATCCCAAATCAGTGTAGCTAAGCACTCCCATGTACCTCCAGAGGATGCAGAGCTTTGAGAAGGGGACTTTTCTCTTATAAAACAAATATTATTAGAACAGACAACACATTCACATTGTACAAAAGTTAAAACGACAATAAAAAGGCACGCATTGAGAATCGGTGCTTCACCCTTTTCCCATCCACCCTACTAATTCCTGATGCCCCCTAGAGGTAAGTATGTGCACTAGTTTCTTTGGGGGTCTTTAAATATTTTTATGCATAGTCAAGCAGATATTACTAATTCTCCTATATTTTCCTATATTTCGTATCTCATTTTCCTATATTTCACATACAAAAGGCAACACATGCTATACATATTCTGCAGCTTGCTTCTTCCATAGGGAAATACACCCTGGAGATCACTTCCTACTAATAGATAGTGAGCATTTATTAAAACCCCGTAAAGTGTCCTTGTCAACAGACACTTAGAATGTTCCTTAACTCTTACCATCACAAACAATGCTTCAGTGAACAATGCGTCTATGTATCCTTTCATACACATACAGATTTATCTGTAGGATAGATTTCCAGAAGTGGGACTTTATAGAACTTTTATTAAATACCTCCATCTTACTTATCAAAGAGCAATCTGTACTTCAGTTTGTGCTCTTTTCACTATTTTATGAGCTTTTGGAAGGCATGAGCTGTGTTTCATTTGTCTTTGTGTCCGCAGCCCCTACATAGCACCTAGCATGTTAATGCAGAATACAAACTAAACTTCCTCATGCAACTATATCCTTAAGAACGTTAAAGTAACCCTCAACTTAAAAGGCTGAAATCTAGGGTGTAAATTAAGAGGCACCACAAAGTTTCTATTTAAGGATAAAAATGGGACTTACAAGATGCCAGGCCAGATGAAAATATTGAATAAGGAGTAGAAGTTTCAAGGATGAGGATGTGTCTTCAAATCCAGTGACTGGGACATGTCACATAAGTGTTCTGGGCTATCTGAACACAGAGTAGCTGAATAGTAAATGGAGAGGATTTCTGGAGGACCCCTGCCTGCTGAAGATCAGTCACGAGTGACTGAGACCAGCTCTAACTTAAAAGCCCGGCCCAAAATGCAAAAAAAAGAAAAAAAACTTAAGTACACAGCCGGCTAAGAACCTGAGCAGATAAAGCAACTATTCTCCAATAAAAATCACTTTTAAAAGAATCTGAACAAAAAGAGAAGTTGTGTTATGGTGCGTGTATGTGTGTGAGTGTGTTTGATATGATTCTTATTCTCCCCCATCTCCACTCTCATGATAGCCTGTGTGAATGACTCCTGATCCTACTCTGTGACCCCCCCCACCCCACATTTGTCAGGAAGACTGCCAGCAAGTTGTGGTGAAAGCTCAGACCTGGTCCTAATGATGGCAGCTGTACCTCCCAGCTCATTCCCTCACCATCCCAGGGCTGCCCCTGCCCAGCCATCGCTGCCACCCCAGCACACAGCCCACAGGAGTGTTTTCTTTCTCCACTAGGCCTTCAGGTACCATCGCAGCTGCCACTGAACGATGTAGAAAAGCCGCGCTTGAAGAGACAGGATGGTGGGCGAACATGCTGCACACAGAACTCCCCTCAGCCCTTGTCAAAGTACCTGCCTCTCAACAGTGAGGGAAAAGTAAATTGAAAGACCTCTTTGGTTGTATCAAAAATATAACAATATCATTCAAAACTTGTAAATGTGTTTTGATCTAGCACTTTCACTTCAAGCAATTAATTCTACCAACATTTATAAAAGTTCACAAAAACACGTTTGCTAAACTATTATTTTAAAAAGAAGAAAGCCTAAAAGAAAACATTTTAAATATGCACCAATATGTGTACATTAGATCCATAATATCATATCATCTGACACCCTGTGCAACTGCTAGGAGAATGGGGTAGACTCATGAATAGGGCAACATACAGCCAAAATACATTGCTAAGTGAATGAAAGGAAGTTCAAGAGAGTAAATCTATTGTATGATGTTACTTGAGATTTAAAGGAAGATACACTTGCTTGTGAATAAAAAAATGTCTGTCAGAGGCCTCCCTGGTGGCTCGGTAGTAAAGAGTGCCTGCCAATGCAGGAGACACGGGTTCGATCCCTGGTCAGGGAACTGAGATTCCCACATGCTGCAGAGCAGCTAAGCCCATGACCTGCAACAATTGAGCCTGTGCTCTAGAGCCTGGGAGCCACGACTACTGAACCCACATGGTGCACCTGCTGAACCCCACTTGCCCCGGAGCCTGAGCTCCGCAACAAGAGAAGCCACGGCAATGAGAAGCCCACGCACCATAGCTGGATGGTAGTCCCTGCCCTCCGCAACAGAAAAGGGCCCAAGCAGCAACAAAGACCCAGCACAGCCATAAACAAACAAATAAAATTATTGTTTTAAAGTGTCTGTTCATATATATGAGAGGGAGTTTCTTGGAAGTCCAGTGGTTAGGACTCACTGCTTTCACTACGAGGGCTGAGTTCAATCCCCCATCAAGGAACTAAGATCCTGCAAGGCATGCAGCAAAGCCTATATATATATAGGCTTTATATATATTTATATATATAACTATTATTAACAGTTATTCACCAGGAAATAGGGCTTCCCAGGTGGCACCGGTGGTAAAGAATCCACCTGCTAATGCCGGAGACATAAGAAATGTGGGTCCAAGCCCTGGGTCAGGAAGACACACTGGATTAGGAAATGGCAACTCACACCAGTATTCTTGCCTGGAAAATCCCATGGGCAGAGGAGCCTGGTGGGCTACATTCCATGGGGTTACAAAGAGTCAGACACAACTGAGCAAATACCAGGGAATGGGGCTGAGGGGGTTAGGGGGAAAGAAAGGAATATTTTAAAACTTTATGTTCTGTTTGTATTGTTTTCATAAGTAAAAAGTTCTCTCACAACCAATCTATTATTTCTTAGGTTGTTGATTTGATGGGGTTTAGCGATCATTTTTGAAATTTTGGTCATAGTGAATAATGACTACTTTAAAAATCCTCCAAAAGAGTTCTGTGTGGCTGAGGGGAAAGCTACGGTTGATCTCAGTTGAGGCTCACAGACACAACTACAACTTTATGGATGTACACTCAAAATCCAAGTCACACAGAGAGGTTAGTGAAATTTCCTGTGGTTTCAAAAATCCAGGTGTTGAGCTTTCAGATTGTTGATGAGATTAGCAGTTTTTTTTTAATATAACTCCATCCCCCCCAAACTTAGAACTAACACTTACCTACACTCATCTTTCAAGGGATGCATTTTAGCTTTTACATTGTGTTTGCAAGGAGATTTCCCATGAAGTTAACTTTAAAAATTATGAAAAAAAATTGATCACATTTTACAAAATCGGGGAGAAGTGAAGAAGAAAAGATGCTCCCGTATTATGCAAGTGTCCTGTTGCTAAAGAAGAGACTGCTCAAGGCAGACATACACCAAGCGGTAGGTTCTGAGATTTGATTTTTCAAATCCTGATCAGTGGAGCCATTCAATCAGTTTCTGTGTCTGATCCTGAAGAAAGAAAACCTGAGATGAAACAAGAAAAAGAGAAAACGTCAAAGCAAGAAAAAAACTGACAGCACAACTGGCAATAGGTCCAAATATAGGTTCCCTTGGGGCAAGGCTTTAATCAAGAAGCTTGAAAGTAGCAACATTTCATTTGGAATATCAATTTCCAGGTAACCTACCTTTTCCAAGATTTTCTGTTGCTAAGATGATGACATCTTTGGTTACTAATGTAACCAAGTTTTCCAGTGTCAAAAGTTTTATCAATTAGTCTTTCTCTCTGCAATACAGAAAAAGGAAGTTGTAGCGTACACAACATTAATTTTAATGCTTTACATGATTCTTTTCTCTGGAATGGTATTTTGTGTTTGCAAATGTACCTACTTCTCTTGGTACTAACATGGTAGGTCTATATTAGAAGTTAAATAAGACAGACAAACCAAGCAAACAGACAATTCATCTTGCTATAATTATAACCACATCTAGTTTACAGAAGTAATGCAAGCCTGAAATTCATAAACAATCTTAATAAATCTTTAGAACCAAAGCATACTTTTACGGTTAGCCCCAAAACTAGCCCCAAATCTTCCCTAGTTACTCAGTCAGTAAAGTATCTGTCTGTGATGCAGGAAACCCAGTTTTGATTCCTGGGTTGGGAAAATCCCCTGGAGAAGGAAATGGCAACCCACTCTAGTATTCTTGCCTGGAGAATCCCATGAACAGAGGAGCCTGGCAAGTTATAATCCATGGGATCACAAGGGTTGGAAACAGCGACTAAACCACCACCACCAAAACTTTTGAGAACTTTCATTTTACAACTGAATGCTAAAGCACAATAATAACCTTTGAGATTGGAAAAAAAAAAAAAAAAGCAAGAGACAGGTTGAAAGAACTCAGGAAGGAATAATAGAAATTAAGAGAAATAAAACAGTAAATATATCAATAATTGTAACTTTGTTTCCCTAATTCACTTATTACCAAACAACTGTGTATGTGTCCTCAGTTACTCAGTCATGTCTGACTCTTTGCAACCCCATAGAATCCAGGCTCCTCTGTCCATGGGATTTTCTAGGCAAGAATACTAGAGTGGGTTACCATTTCCTACTCCAAGGGGCCTTCCCGACCCAACCAAGCAAATAATCTTCAATTATAAAAATGAGTGTAACTATTTGAGAAATATTTACTTCTACAAAGTAGGTTTTAAGCATGTTTGGTAATTTAATTTTAAATATATGTTATTATATTTGGGGGTTTTAAGGCACTGGCCTCCAATATTTACATCAAGGAATCTAGAAATAATTATCTTGATAACTAATATTAAGCTGTCCAAAGGCACATTGCTCAAATTATTAGAAAGGTATGGCTGAAAGTATATATTTGAACTCAATTATCCAGATAACTTGCACATAAATATCCAACCAGAATCCACAGAGTTGGGATATCTGTATATTACGTATACACCTGTTTTGATATACAATGTTTTTTCCTTTGAACCACTAATCAAATTTATTATGTGCAACTTCTACAATACAAGTCTATTTGCCCCAATGTCTTAGCATCATAGGACCCTCTCATCAGAATATTGGTTAGATTCCCTAGTGTGAATCACTTATCCAGTTGCTTGCCTGATTATTCATGTGTTTTTGAGATTTGTGAAATGCGGCAGATAAACAGGTTTATGCTGTGTGCAGCTTGGAGGGCAGCCAACGTCTGTCTGACTATCCAGTGTATTGACTCTCCTGCCTTAAATTTCTCTCATACAGAGAAGCTGTATTTTAAGTCTAAAATCAGCGTAGAATGCAATCCAGGAATGTCACTGCAGAAAACAGCAGGTGCTCATCCACTCATTTGCGGTGATTCTTGCAGAGAAGAAAGTGAATCAATGATTCACCCAATGGACAAAGAAACGTCACAGTGAATATTTGGAATAGAAGTCAAATGCGGGAAAAGAACATTCTTGTCTAAAAATGTGCTCTTATTTTAGAAAGGAAAACCTCCCACAAGAGAATCAGGAATTCTGCTGAAATGCTCTGATTGTACCTGCAGTAAGCAACAGCTCCCTTCTCCCTGCTTCTCCTGTTTTATTGCTTTTGTGTTGTACTTCTAAAATAAATATCAATAAATCATTGCAGTTAGATACTCTAATATAGACAGAAATGTACTTGACTCCCTACAGTCATTACAATTGGAGGGGACTCTGATTAGGATGCTTTACTTAATTAAGTGATATCGTCTAAAGAGAGTTCTTCCCTCCATTTTCTGTTTAACAGTCTTATAAAACACCAACAGAGGAAATTCATTCTGTTGTTTGCTTTCCTTATTGTAAATGGTTTCTTCTCATTCATAGTTTACAGAAGATGTTGTGTTAATGAAACGGCTAATAAGCCAAAGGCTGTGGTTCAGCTACACACAGAGCCTTGTTCAAAGCAGCCCAAGCCACACTAGACTTGAGAACATTTTCTCTCTCAGCCCTGGAAATGTATTCTAAAATTTATTTTTACAGCATCTGTAACCTAAAATTAAGATGAGTCAAAAGAACATTTTTTCCTGAGAAATCACACTTCATCTGGTCTATATAAGGTTCAGCAGAGACCTTCAAAATCTGTTTCTTTCGAAAAATAGAAAAAAGATGGGCAAAGAATAAGCAGTCCTCATGTATAAGATGCTATTTGTGAGGCACTTTAATTTTACTGAAAGAAGTCATTAAATTTGGATTGCCAATACAAATATGATTATATATGTTTTCTAAATAAAATGTTATTATGTTGCAACTGAACTCATCCATTTATTGTTTGTTTACCTAGTGCTCAAACACATGTTTTATTCATAGATGTCTGGGAGAAAAACATTTTGCTTGATAATCACACCAAGCATATTTAACAAAAGCGATTCTCCTTTTATTAGTGAACAAGTTTAAGCAGAATGATTTCATTTTTTTTTTCCATTTGGTTAATTCAGACTTGCAGAATCCTCAGTATACAGCTTTTGTTTCTCCGCCTGCTGGCTTTTATGCCTTTAATGTATGCATGCCTATCCACTGATGGGAAAATATCATTTCCTCCAAGTCTTCCTTTTTCCTTCTTGACTATACTCTCAGTTGATTTCTGCTTTTGGTTAGATTTCACTAGCTACTTCTGTCAAATCATATACAAGACAGTCAAACTGAATCCCAGTAAAAAGTTCACTATCCTGTTGGAGATTTTAAACTCTCTTTCACTGAAGCAAATGAGAATTCTAAATATATTTACTTATCCCTTTAAAAATAAATATCTGTATTCTAAAATAAATTTAAAATGTTAGAAAATAGCCAAGAAAGTGAAGATTTATTAATATCTATGAAATTGTTTTCATTAACAAATAAAACATATTAACAAATGTTTTTACGTTTAGCCAGTTTTTATTAAAAAGCAACATAAATGTAAACACTCTCTTAAATGAAAAAGCTTACAATATATATTTTTTGCCATAACACAACATGTAGCTAAAATCATTTAACGACTTTAAATTTTTAGATTCATTTGGGCCTCAAAATATAAATATGAATATTAATGAATCACATACAAGGGGCTTTTAATTAATTTCTAATCTATTAAAGAAACTTTAAACCATTGCCAAGAACCTGAATTTATTCCTGCCTTGTATACAGTTTGGTCATTTCTCAGGCAAAATAATAATAGCAGTAATAATAATCCACAATTACTAAATGAGTTAATTAATGTTATATGACTCTAAGGTTTTGATTTTAAACTGCATAACACTAGCCCTGCATAAAACCACTACCTGAAAACCTTCTCAAATTATATAGATTTTCTTAACTCCCAACTTTAATCAGCTTTACCATAGAAAATCAAAGGAAAACAATAAAACAATGCGTCCCTGGACATGTTACCCAAAATGAATTCTAGAAGTTGCTTGTAACTGCTTTTATTTTTTTTTAAGGATGCACTTTATTAAAGATTAACCTTGCAGTAGTTCTAAAGTTCATTAGATATTAGTTATTTTCTAATTTTGTAATGTAGATAATTTTTATAACCCAAAGTTTAGTTAGCCAACTTTCTATTAAACAAACTTCTTTATAGATTTTCTTAAAGCTCGTCATTTAAAAAGGTGCCTTTGTGCTGAAACTACCCTGTCCCCTAGGAAAATGTTTAAAGAATTGAATAACAGTAAGTAAATTCTGTTAGAAATTTTATTCCATCTTCCCTGCATTTGTTTACTTTTTAAAAAATAATTTTTAAAAATAAAGAAGGTGGCTCTTTTCTTAAGACTTCAAGATGAATGAGAATTGTGTCTAATGAAGTACCACTGAAGAGTAGCTGCTGAGTCTGGCAAAAGAATGTGAGTCCCATTTTATGTGAACCAATTATTTTTATCAAATGACATTTCTATCTAAATCGTTTGCTTTAAGAAATAACAATGTTAGAGATAAACAGAGTTATTTTAATATGTGTTTTAGAGACTATTATTCTAATTCTTATAAATCAAATTAACTGCAACGGAGCCCATTTCAGGCTGTTATTTATTGAAACTGCTTTTCATGGAGCAGTGAACATTTGCAGCGAATGCTCCAAAGCTGACAAGCAAATAGATCAGATTTTTAAAATGTAAACACAAATATTGCTATGCATTTAATAGGCTCTATAGTTAGAAAAAAATTTACATCCTAACATAGTCTTTTCCTGTACTTGTAAGATGAGCATTCTAAAGTATTTCTCATCAAAACTATCTGTCTCTGTAAAGCAGTAGAAAGAGTAAATTTCCTGGAGAGAACTCAGCTAAGAGACACCCTTGGTCGATCAAATCTGTACCAAGAAGAGTACAAAGAAAAACGAGCAGATAACTCTTTGAAACTATTTTTTTTTTCTTTCTACAGAAATCGATAATGAATGCTCAAGAAAGAAAATATTCAGCAAAAAGCTTTTTTGGGGGAACAGAGAGAAAAGAAAAATCTTGTGTGATATGATAGGAGACAGCATAGAGATTGAAACAAAACAAACAAAAACCAAAAAACAAACTCGGACTGTATTCTTCTAAAGCATGTCTCCTTTCTGCAAGAGATGACTGCAGTCTGAGGAGTAAATTACTGCTGTCAGCGAGTTGCACTTTATAAACACAGGAGAAGGGATCATCCGCTCCTTTGGAAGACAATTCTCTTATTAATAGCACCAGTTTCAGAGCCATTTTTGCCTCTAAAGGGGGCACCTGCTAGACATTTACAAATTACCTTTAATAAGGGAGAAAAACTTATAAACCGTTGTCAAGATGTATATATTTCTGACCCCAGTTAAACATTTTTAACAAGCCATCTTACCAATGTTTTGAAGCACCTCAGTGGCCCCGAGGGAGCTCTACCTTTAATGTAAAAAGACAACAAAGAGCCGGACACACACCCAGAAAACAAAATTATTATAAAATAAAATCAAACATAGGACGCACAGGGAAAAGAAAAGGGAAACACATGTTGTTTATAATGAACAAACCATGAACTTCGTGAAAATATGGCAAAGGCAATATTCGTGCCCTAGCAGAACAATTCCTGATATATAACAAATGAAAGCAAAGTAAAACTTCTGAGTAGAACCAAGCATTGAATAAACTGTAGAAATATAACAGTGTTAAGTACTGCATATTCTTTTAAGACACAGTATGATATAAATGTTAATGCAGTTAACTTAGTTCAGCATTCTGTTAATATAAAAATAGCCATAATGTAGTACTTCATTATTTGTAATTAATCATTCATAAAATAATGACTCAACAGTCCAGGAGAATCCCAGTCATGTTTCACAAGTACAGAAATCATACATAAATCATATAAAAAATCAAATTCATGTTTTAAATGTTATCTTCAAAATCAATATTTTCTTCTCATGTTTAAACGCATACAAAATCAAACTCCCCCAGCTTAAAAAAAAAAGGTAACTAAGATTATCCTCCTAAAACACTTACAGCTCAACATTTGAGAATTTTCAAATCTTTTCATAGCAATAAAAAATAATCATTGAAAAGAACAACTGAAATACATCATATATTTTAATGACTCAAATATTTATTTCTAGTCCTTTTTGCACCAAGGCTGTGGGAAATTTGTATTATGAAGATCAGATGGTGCACTGATGTGAGAAATGTTGCAAAGCATTCTGTTGATTGGTTCTAATTAACTGCAGTGCTCTTGTGTTCTCAGTTTTAGCCGGCACACACTACACAATGCCTTTTATTTTGCTTTGAATGGATTTTTACTTAAAAACAGCTGATCTCAATATCCAAAGCATTTTGGCTTTTTTAAAGAAATCTCTTAAAATTTTCTTGCAATATTTTCTTTTCAATTTTAAAAGATAAATTTGAAAATATTTCTAAAGCAGAAAGTATAATCAGTTAAATTAACACCACTCGTGTGGTCTTTCACATGTATCTTGCATGTTCTATAGTACGTGATTACATTCTCAAACCACATTTCAATTCCTCTTTAAAAGTTATACATCTGAGATGGTTTAAGCAGGAAATTCTGAAAAGCAATTTACAGCATGCTGCTAATTTTTAATTTTTTTATTTCTGTAATCAGTCTACTAAATAGAACAGAACTAAAACATGGGAGCATGAGCAAGAAATGGGAAGGATTCCAGAACTAAAAGTATTAGACAAAATTCTTTACACTCACCTTTCTCTGATGATTTAAGCTCAAGCAGCCCTGACAGAGAGTGTCATGAATTTTCATCAACTTCACACATGTCATACATTTAAAAACATTTTGATTTGTCCTGGGCCCCCTGCATGTCTCTAGAGCACAGTAACAGTGCTGAGCTGTTTGGTAGGTACAAACCCTATAAACTCCCAGAGCTCTGGAAGATATATTACTAATGTAAACAGGCCCTGAAGTGGGGGAAGAAAAAGATCACTAAATAACTGGAAGCTTCCAAGGAAATGCAGAATTTAAAATAAGGAAAGTATTACTAGAAGCAGTGCATTTTCTATAATATTTATGGGCCACAGGTTTATCCATACATTAGTTTTCTGAGAATATACAGTTATCTGACCTGAGAATCACTTTGGAAAGGAAAATCCACAACCTAAAAATCAAGCTAAATTATTAACTTAATCTAGTAGACATTGAAAGCGATTAGTCATCTTTTTATTCACGTGAGGATAAGATGTGATTCATTTGAGCAGAAAGCCCACAGTTTCAAAACGGCTAGCAATATCCTGCTATTTCTAGGAGGAAAGCTGTGTTAAATGCAGTAAACTAAAAACGGAATTTTGCCCTAAAGAACACATCCGGGACTATCTTCCAAATATTTATGTTCCTTTTAAAACTGTGAAAAATCATCCAGATGAAGTAAGAAATAAAAAGCAGGAGAGGTTAATAAGTGTGAACAAAGTCACAAGTCATAGAACAATATAAATATAGCAGCATTACAAATAACTTACACTGTGCCCTCACTTTACGACTGGGAAAACTGAGCCTCAAAGAGAGTAAAGTGACTCCCTCAAGGTCTTACAGAGATGAGGAGATACAACTGGAGACACAATTGGCAACACAATGTCTATAACACCATAGAGCCTTGCAGCACAGGGACAGGAATGGCAGCTCAGGTGGATGTCAATCATACAATCAAGTAAAACAATGAGCAATGCATCCTTGACCCTAAAAGGAATATGCAGTGCATACAAAATTAACCAACCATCTTTACCCAGTGTCAACAGTTATTTTTCTTTAAAAGGTGCCTCTTTGGAAGCTATCTTTATGCCTTTATTCTTTCCGGGGTTTGAAGATTTCTATCTATTTAATGAAAGGTAGTTCTCGTTAGCACTTACACCGAGCAGGCAGGTAAAAACAATTATCATATGGTCTCATTGTCACTAATTTGTCCCCACTTCCAATCCATTGTCCAGTCTACTGACAAGATGGTCTTTCTAAAATGCACAACTCACTATGTCTGAATTTTTTTTCTATGGCTTTCCATGTGCTACAAGATAAATATACATTACTTAGTCTAGCATTCAAGGGTCTTCAAAATGTTTAGCCGGAACCATCCCTTCAGTTTTACTCCTGACACTCTCCTTACACTTTCTGTTTCAGGAATACAAACTAGGTATGACTCCCTAAACACAACATGCTCTTCATTGCCCCCAAGCCTTTGCACATGCTGTATCCTCCACCTGGGGTGCCTGATAAACTCTGCTCTTTCTTCAAGAATGAGCGCAAGTCTTACTTTTTCTCCTCCTACTGAACATAGATGCCTCTTCCCATGGGATTCCACGGCATTTTTGCACAGACCTCACATTACTCCACTCATCTCACTGAACTCTGTCTAAATATATGACTGTTACCCCAAACACATTGTTTTTGAGGTCAGAGACATAGCTTTTTCTCCATGCCTAGTACTTTGCCTTCAGTGAATATTCATTGACTGTATGAAAAAAAATCAATAAGCAAACCATCATATTTTTTTCTTGTCACAAATCACCTAGTTCTTCTACGTAAGGTCTAAGCTGGATGTACACTGACAACCGGATATTTGTGTCAACCTCTGTTTTGGTTTCTATCCACTGTTTGTTTTAAGCACAATTTTATAATCACCCTCTCACCATGCTGCTGCTGCTAAATCACTTCAGTCGTGTCCGACTCTGTGCAACCCCATACATGGCGGCCCACCAGGCTCCCCCGTCCCTGGGATTCTCCACGCAAGACCACTGGAGTGGGTTGCCATTTCCTTCTCCAATGCATGAAAGTGAAAAGTGAAAGTGAAGTCGCTTAGTCGTGTCCCACTCTTAGTGACCCCATGGACTGAAGCCTACCAGGCTCCTCCGTCCATAGGATTTTCCAGGCAAGAGTACCGAAGTGGGCCTCTCACCATAGAAAGCTACTTTTGGCATGAAGGTGGTGACAAAATATTAACTCCTATCTAACTGTGAATCAAGAGGAGAATTCTTGGGTAAACAGTGGGTCACCAGTATTCAAGATATGGCATAGAAGAGTTGGTAAATGACAGCGCCTTTTATGGCTCCTTTTCTTATTAGAAACACAAGTTGAAGGATTATCTGTCATCCCCTAAAACTGAAAATGCTCATTTGGATAAAAACTAGAAGTGATATCAGTATCTTCATGCCAAGTGAGTGCTTTAAAAGAGGATTTTTAGTCTGAAACAAATGGAGTTTAAATCTGAGAGTCCGCTTATTCAGGGTTCTATTACTGTTTAACTCCTTCCAGTCTTCCTCATCTTGCTGAGAAAATGCTGTCCAGATACTAATGCCCTCTCCAAGCCTGCTCAGCTGAAGTGGGGGATGTCCTTGGTACATAAGCACATATTTTGCACTTGAAATAATACCCTCACACTCACTGGTAAAAGGCTTCATATTCAAAATAGAGAAGAATTTGCCAGTATGGTCTTCCCTTAACATGTATAACATCTTGAGCAGACTCCAAATCAATGAAGAGCAACTCCAGTAGAAGCTGTTTGGGCCAACAAAAGGCACAGGGCATCCCAACCCTGAACCTACTTCCAATGTTTTGATTATTGCCCCCACTGACTTCACTCCAGGGTTCCATTTTGCCCCAGAGCTACAGTCACTACTCAAACTTGAGGGGTGCTCACTAAGGACTAGAAGTTGGGAACACAGTTAACAGTAGCCACTGTGCCTGCATAACAGATTCTTCCTGGTCTTTGACCACCTTCCTTAGAGCAGCCCTCTGTGGCATTAATATTAACAACCAAAGTGAGTTCTTGAATTATTTTCTGGTAGGTGAGACCACACTGGCCAGTTCCCACCCCCACCCTTTAACGAATGATAGTATTTGTGACCTTCTGGTCTCCTCACCACTTCAGAAGATGACTACTCTTTAGAACTGTAAAAGTCTTGAATGGCAGGTGTGCCATAGAAAGTTTAAGGCTGGAATGTAAAAAAGAGATTAACTCTGTGGATTTTCCAAATCATTAATTTTTAGGGTTCATCTTGTGTTACATCTAAGCTTTGAGGGGGTTGTTTGTTTTAAACATTACAGCATTACCTAAAACAATTTTCCTATGAATAGGCAGAGAAATGTGAATCAGAGATTTCTCTCTTGCTAACTGGCATAGAATGGGGACACTTTTCTGTCATTCTGAGTCAAACTCACATAGAATTTTAACAATTTTCTGTTCACACTTATAATAAAGGAAAGAAAAATGTTAATAACACTCCTTTATTTTTACATTTACATAGATCAGAAAAAATTACAACCGGGGATATAGTTTTATAAATTTATTCATTTAGCAAACTTAATTAATAACTATTATTATTCAATAACTATTATGTGCCAGAATAACTATTATGTACACAGGTGTTGACTAACATCAGATATACAAAAGGAAAAAAAAGAATATGGTTGTTTTGACTTTCCTGGTGGCTCAGCTGGTAGAGTCTGCCGGCAATGCAAGAGACCAAGGTTTGATCTCTGGGTCGGGAAGATACCCTGGAGAAGGGAATGGTAACCCTCTACAGTATTCTTGCCTGGAGAATCCGATGGATGGAGAAACCTGTTAGGTTACCATCCATGGGGTCACAAAGAGTCGGACACAACTGAATGACTTTACTTTTGCTTTCTCTCTACAGCTCTAAATTCAAGAATGAATTGTGCCTGTTATCACATCACATAAGCTTAAAATTTCCTTTTGTCCACTTGCTATCTGTTCTTTCGGAAGAAAAACTTCTCTGGCAAGAAGTGTTAGTCAATATGGAAAATACTCATTGGCATAAATTCCAACTTTTAACTTAAAAAGCAAGAAAAAATATATCTATGTCTCCAACTTGGGCAGGACCAGCTGAATGTTCCTCATAAACCCATGAACGGACATAGGGTTTGGTTTCCTTGAGGGTTTCTGAAATGAATCCATTACATTAAAATGGCTCTTAGTAGCAAAAGCAAGTAATGATTTGCATTATAAGCTAATAAAATGGGGGATTAGGCATATCTGTACAATAAGATCTTTTTTATTCACTTTCATAGAGATTCTCTCCCTATCCCTGCTTAAATGAACTTGGAAGATTATTCACCATTCAGTATTGTTTAAATTATAAGGCACCAAGCTGTCATCTGATTTTTAAATATTTTTCCCCTTTGGTAATGTAGATGAGTAATGTCTATCTCCATTCTTTAAGAATACACTGATATAATGACAGTCAATTTTGAAAAAAAATTAGTTTTTCTTAATATCTCACAGCTAAAGATTTCCTGACATATTAGAAACAGAATATTCTTCCTAAATACACTTTTCCAGCCATCTTGAACATTCATAGTTCAGTGAATTGTACTTTTCATTCCTGCTCAATAAGTGCTACAAGTCCTCTCACATAAGCAAATCTCCTGGAGAAGACTTCATTGATGAAGTCAGTGTACTTGTCACAGTGTTAAGTCACTCAGTCGTGTCCAACTCTGTGTGACCCCATTGACTGTAGCCTGCTAGGCTCCTCTGTCCATGGAATTCTCTAGGAAAGAATACTAGAGTGGGTTGCCATTCCCTTCTCTAGGAGACCCACTAGCTCAGTCATGGTATTCACCAGGAAAAGTGATGGCTTTATTGCCAATAATGATACTTATAGATCCCAGAGTCATTTCCAATGTAAAAATATGAAGAAAGGGCCTATCCTGCAGACAAAGGGAACCTAGAAAGTTTTGTTTCACCCTTATGACTCTTTCATGCTATACTCCTAGATTTTATATCATCAAGGAAAGGAGATGTGTTTTGCTTTTGCAATTTTCCAATATGCCAAATACCTGCTTGTTTCAATTTAAGAAAGCAAGAAAATATTTTTATATCTTTCAATTTCATTTTGCTCTGAAAGTTGAGTACTTAGATCTTATCAAATTAGCGATAATTTCTCTGGTAAAACAAATGTGAAAAGCCAGAAGTTTGTTCTATGGACAGCAAGTGATAATCCTCCAAATTTCGTTAAAAGATCTTGATTTATTTTCCCCTCTACTATCTGATAAGGGACACTTTTCCTGATTGTTGCTCCCATTAGTAACGAAAATCCTATTTCTGTTTGTGGCAATTTTCAAAACTGAAGCTATCAAAGAATGCACTTATAACTTACTTTCCAAGGAAATCGCTTGAGAGTTCCTGTACCTAAGTCACTTCTTAATACTCCCCTCCCTGACCTTCCTACAAGTGAATTTTCCCAGAGGAACTTATTATCTATATGAAGAATTTAGAAATGGACCTGCCTGCTGCCACTAAAGTTTTCCTGGTTCCTTCTAGCTACTAAAGGATTACATGACTGACTCACTCCTCTCCTTGTCTCCTGGCAGCTAAATGGGAATATTGGAGAGCTGCCAGAAGGGTAGGTAGCCAACCTGCTTGCCCTTGATTGAGCCTGCCAGCTTTTTAATAACAGAAGTAGGGTCAAGTAAGTGAAATCACAAACTGAGCAGAGTATTCTGAGAATGCAAAGGCAGTTAATGTCCTTCCAAACCTCAGATGGCTGGCAACCCTTGGCAGAATCATCTATGATTTGTGGCGCCTGACCCTTCCACTGTGACTGTTAGCTGTGTATTCACTAGAAACATATTTACAGAATCTCTCCATTAGCAAAGATGCCTAGTGTGTGATTACCCAATTGTCATGGTCACACTAGGATTTTGATACAGTCCCTATTCATTCACAAATGAAAAACTGCACTAAACTGCACACAGGTCTCATTTAAGGCAGGGATCTTCAATCAATAGATCAAGACTTCTGGTAGATCTCAAAGAGATTATCACAGTCTGGCTCCCCCTCCCTCCCCATCCCAAGACCACATTCCCACCTCCCCCCATCCAAAGGCAAGACAGAATCTCTTTTATTCCTTTGAACCCTTAAGAATTCTTAATAAAGTTAAGACTAATTAGCTATAAGAATTATCCAAAGAGATGAGACTGTTTAAAACAGACTCCACCTCAGAAAATACCAGAAGAGAAAACTACTTGTTTAAACTGGCTATCACAGCTCACATTTATGCAGTACTCTCAGCAAAGTACTTTTTCCTCATTTAAAATGTTTTACTTACAAAGGCAGAGCCAGGCTGTAGGCTGGCTTTCCTTCATTACTAGAATCAAATACAAAGAACATTAAAAAAAAAAAATTTTTTTTTTTTTTTTGGTCTGCGGCAAGTGGCAATGACAGCACTTGCCATTAAAAAGTTTATTGGAAAGTTTCAAAAGTGGTATCTCCCTGCTCCCTTTGCAGATATATGGCGCTGAGGTCTAGGTACCAGAAAACTCCCCCTGTTTATATCCTACGTTGGCCGGCTCCAGGGTGCATGAGAAAGGTGGAAAAGTCAATTAGGGAACTGAATCAGACTCACTGGGAGCAAATATGTGGTCGTGAATCAAAACGGAAAAATCCCGATAAACCGAAGTCACTGGTATATGTCTCCCAGACGAGATAATCTGAGTGACAAAGTCGCAACGGATAAATAAATGAAGGCGGTAAACTCACCACAGATCAAGAACTACTACTAAGGTGACCTGATCTGACAGACAGTAACCGCAGGCGACCCTGGGGAACCGCAGGGGGTGAAATGCCCTGAGAATCGCTGAGATCCTGCCGCCCCGGCAGGGGACGCCCGGAGCCCCGCGTTCTGGACCGAGCCCGCCAGAGAGAGGCTGGAGGCCGCCCGGGGCGCGCCGGGCCTGGACGCTGGCCGGAGCCAGGCAGCGAGGCCCCACGCCGGCCGGGCCGGTACGAGGGCGGCGGAAGCCGGGGCGCGGAAGAGACCACCGTTCCTCTCCCACGTCCAGGCGCTGAGGGGCCCCAGTGGATTCCGGCGAAGAGAGGGTGAAGGAGTGCTCTGCACCACGCGGCGGCAGTAACCGCGCCGCCTGGCAGTCGCGCCGGGCGCCTTTTAGAAGCATCGGCTCCACCACGGGAAGCCGGACGCCGGTCGCCGGACCCGACCCGCGCCTGCTGCCCGGAGCTCGCGCGGGGACCAGCAGGCCAGCCGGCGCGGGTGGGAAAGCCCCGCGCTCCAGCGGAACGGAGGAGCCCAGTCGGGAACTTGGGGACGCCCCAAGAGTTTAGGCGCCCCTGGAATCAGGGAGTCATCTCCACGCGGTTCTTCCCAGGCGACCTGAATTCATCCCTGAGAAGCAGCTCCGGGCATTAGCATGGCCACAGGGGGAAGAAAGAGTTATTTACATGGGGGGAGGGGTGGGTGGGAGGACTAGGAGGAAGCCTTGCCGAAAAGAAATCTCCCATCACCACCAAAACCGAGCCTAAGAAGTCCTGAGGTTCTTCGCCTGGAGATTTCACTTTAAAAGCTGAAGAACAACAAAAAAAAATTATTCCACTGCTTTTAATTGAAGTAAACAAAGTGCAACAAATCCTAACTCAAATATGATTGCAGTGAGATTAGGGTCTAATTGCTTAGGGTTCAGGTGGAATCTGCGGGCTAAATCCTACAGGGCCAATCTGAATTTCACAATCATTCTGTCAAAAGGAGAGCGATGAGAGCCCACACGCTTCCTAACAAGTCATTTTTAACAGTTACAAGCTTCGCACAAAGACCACACAGGGCGTCTAAGAAATGCAAATCTAATCCCTGGTCATTCTACAGGCCTTCAACAAAGATGTGCTAAACCCTAATAGAAAAGAAATCAGTTCTCTGTCACCAGCCCCTGGTAAAATCTATTAGAGAATGGACAGAACCGCATCTACAGCAGTTGCTGCAAAGGTTAAGGACAAGTACAAATAAGAGGGACCCAGTTTTGTTTTCCGTGTGAAATATCGGTAGAAGCTAACCCCAAATGAGTGACAGGATTCGATCCGTGGCTTCGCATTCATTTGAATGCTAGAAAATAATAATAATAATAAACACATACGCCTTAAGACTTTTGAAAACTCCGTTTCTGAATTTTAGGAGATGAAACAAATCCCTGCCCCCACCCAAAGTTAGACGTTTTTGCCTCAGAAATTATCGAAGAATATTAACGGAGGAGAGAGGGAGAGCGCGCAGGTCCAGGAGGGAGGATCTGGGAGTCTGGAGCCGGCTGGCCGGCCTTTGCTCGCATGCGATGCCTCTTCATTCGCAGAAAAAAACCGACGGCGGAGCGGCAGTGGGGCCGGGGCCCGGAATGCGCCACGCCTCCGGCCGCTGGGGCCGAGCAGTGGCCGCCGAACGCGGGAAGACTGGGCGGCCGCGCTCGGCCTAGGTCCTCTCATCGGTCCCTCTCGAGGGCTGGGGGAGGGAAGGGACGGAGCGGCCTGGTGCCTCACAGGCCAGGAAGCATATCAAATGTGCCCTTCTGCGGTCACCGAACACATAAGGTCCTCACGAACAGTGTCATCATGCTGATGTATTAAAAGAGTTAATACATTTCAGCTCAAATGTATCACACTGTGCGCGAGACCCTTAAAAAAGGGAGGGCCCCGGGGAATCCAGGGCCCTGGGAGAAGCCCGCAAGCCGGCTGGGCGAGGGGAGGAGGGGATGCCGGGTCGGTCACTGAGGGTTGGGAGGATTCCCTTCTCTTCCCCGAGGGGCAGAGACCCCGGGGACCCGGCCAGCCCTGGCCCCATTCGCGGGCTGCGAGCGCCCCGTACAGCCGGGCGCGCCGGGGTAGAGCCGGGGTAGAGCGCGCCGGGGAGCGCTCTCCTGCACAGAAGTGGTTCTGCCCGCAGCGCGTCCTCCGGGGTCACGGGGAACCAGCCGTCCCCTGAGGACCCGCCTTCCACCAGAGAAAGCGGCCTGGGACCCGAAGGCAAGGGTTGGGGGGCGGCCTGGGATCCGAGTCCCAGCAGAATCGCCCTGCGGTCCTCCCAGGTGGCTGGGACTCCCTCCACGTGGCATCCTTCGAGGCTGCGCCGAAAGGACAGCAACGAGAGGGGGCGCTGTCTAACAGTCAGGGTCGGCAAGCATCAATTTTTCGGAAGTCCCTTCTCTACTTGAAGGAGGAGAGCTGGGGCACTTGTGCGAAGGAAGAGTTTTGTATGTTTCCACGGAAGTTTCCAGAAGCCACTATTTCCTCACCGGGTGGTTCTGCCCTCTGTCACCACCCTTCCCCGCAACCTCCCCCCACCCCCCATCAGATCTCTCGGAATTTGCTCCTCCCCGGGGTTCACAGCCCGGAGCTGGCCAGGCTGAAGTTGGGAGGCGAACTCCAGTCCCTAGCCCCTCCGCTCCGTAGCCCTTTAATTGGCTCTGAAGAAAGTCTCCATTTGTAAGATATGCCTGCAGGGAAGGAAAGGGTTGCTAGATTCGCCCCTCAGCTCAAAGGCGGAACCATACACAGACCTGTTCCCTCCTCAGCCCATTCAGTGCCTGCCCAGGCTTAGGCGTACGTATCCCTTAGGTGAGGGCTGTATTCCTTCCTTCCCATCTACTGACATTAATTGAATTTCTCGGCGCTTGCCGCTTCTCTGTGCTTTCCTCATTTTTCTCGCTAGTCCTCTGATAGGCTGACCTTGGCGGTTCTCTGATCTCCTTACCCCGCAACTGGCCTCCCATATGGGTCTTGCTGGCTTTCATTCTTTATGACTTAGCGCATCCACTTTATCTGCTTTTCCTTTTAGTAGTGGCATTAGGAAAATGATACCGGATTGCCTATGAAATAAAACTGCATCTATGAGGCTGGAATTGGGCGAGTAAGCAAGGAAAATGTAGGCACTGAAATGAAAAAACAGAAAACGAGGAGGATGAGGAAACAAGGAAAAAGTAGATGCTGAAGTCACTTTGGGCTATAAATACAAGAATATGATGTTTCCGCAGGTGATCTTTGGGTCCTAAGGAGAGTCTCCCACATCAGCCTTGCGAGTCAGGGACAGAACTTCCTGAGTAAGGCAGGCTGAAGTTTCTTCCCTCGACTAGGATTGCTGCTGAAGATGGGCCAGCAGTTCTAAATGTATGCTTGGTCCCCAGGAAGGCCCAGGAGGCTGGAAAGGAATTATCACTCATAGAACAGTGCTCCTAGAAATGGTCTGTAGTCAGCGCATCTCTATGGGGCTGTCGGGTGGTTGAAACTTCTGGCCAGGAGTCTGCTTTGGCTCTCTGATTCTTTGGAGGGCCATTCCTGTGCTTCCCTTCCGACCACCCAGCCAAGGCCCTCAGGTGGATGAGCTACTCCCCTGTGCTGTGCTTAGTCACTCAAGTCATGTCGACTCTTTGTGACCCCATGCACTGTAACCTGCCAGGCTCCTCTGTCCATGGGGATTCTCCAAGCAAGAATACCGGAGTGGGTTACCATACCCTCCTCCAGGGAGCTATTCCCCTACACCTAGCAGATTGAGTCCTACTAGTCCAGCCCCACCCTCCCCTTCTGTCAGTTGTATGAGTTCCATCCTTCTGGTTTGCAGAATCTGTCTCTTATACACATCTCTTCCGTGGAAACATACAAAACTCTTCCTTCGCACAAGTGCCCCAGCTCTCCTCCTTCAAGTAGAGAAGGGACTTCCGAAAAATTGATGCTTGCCGACCCTGACTGTTAGACAGCGCCCCCTCTCGTTGCTGTCCTTTCGGCGCAGCCTCGAAGGATGCCACGTGGAGGGAGTCCCAGCCACCTGGGAGGACCGCAGGGCGATTCTGCTGGGACTCGGATCCCAGGNGGTGAACCTGTGCCTGAAGACCACTCCTACTTATCCACAGAATGAGTCCTAGAGAGATGGCGGGGTGGGGAGGAACCTACGTAGTTTACAGCTGGTGTGTGTATGTGGGATGTCTTTAGATCTGTGTGGTCCCCATAATTTGACATCTGTTAAAGAGAACATCTCCCCTGGAGAAGGGCAGGGCAACCCACTCCAATATTCTTGCCTGGAGAACCCCCAGGGACAGAGGAGCCTGGTGGGCTACAGTCCGTGGGGTCGCAAAGAGTCGGACAGGACTGAGCAGCTAAGTGCAGCACAGCATAAAGAGAACACCCAGGCTTTTAGGATGAGTTTTGCAGAAAGTTGAGCAAGCCAGCAGGAGCTGTACAGAATCTTCACCACACAACCCCCTCCTTCGATGGGTTCTCCTGAGATCTTCCCAGAGGCAAAAATGCTTTGCAAGGACATCTAAAAACACAAAGCCTGCCTAGGAGGCACTATGTTGAAGAGGTTAATAAATTATCTCCTTGCAACATAAAAATGGAATCGACATTAAACATGCTATTATTAGACCGACTTTCAGCCTAATAGAAAGTTCGTTAGATGTTGGTATCTGGGCAGAAAGGACGGAAGCTCTTTTCCTTAGGAACACTCATCAGGGAAAAAGCAGCAGTTCGCTGGCTTTGTTTGATTTCACTTGTTCAGAAAAAGGTTGTACGGTAAGATCGCTTTAAAAATCCCTTCAGGTTAGGGTTTGGATCATCGTCGTAACCCAGTGAAGCTAATACATTCACTATATAATCTGGGGTCAAAATACAGGGAAAATTTCTTCTCAGGCGCACACCAGACTTCTTGGGGAGCTTGCCAGAAGGGGTTGGGGGCCGGGTGGGCAACGGCGCTCCGGTCTCCAGCTAGGAGCCAGGTGGAGAGTCACACAGGCTTGGGGGTTGGGGCGAGGCTGGGTGGGAGGAGAAACTGGGGCTTTGGGCTGGGCGTTGGGGGTAGGAGAGGCCGCAGTAGGCGGGGTGCTGCTTTGCAACTGGTGTTGGAGGGAAGACCTGGGGGGTGGGGAGAGCTGAGGCCGCCGGCGGAAAGGGGCGGGGGAGGGGGTCGCGGTTTGTGGACTGCTGCTTCAAATGAGACTGGAAACCAAAACTTTCTACAACGAGAGACCATAAAACAGCTTGAGATTTTAAGTGCCCACCCTTCTAGCTGAAACCGCTGACAACCAATACGAAACCGCGGGGTCGGGATGGGGGGGCTCGGGTCTCCGGCGGTGAGGTTGGGAGGCCGCCGAGCCTGCCCCTGGGTTTTGGTGGCAGCTCACCGCCCCCGGCGCGATCGGGAAGGACTTTGTGGCTCCAACCCGCGAATCTTAGCCCCAATCTCTTCAGGCAGCCCTTCCTTTAAAAATAAGTTTGAATTTTTCATCAAATCTCTTACCCGTGTACTCTTCACTAAATGATTGTTAACCAGCGCCTAGGAAAAGCACTAACATGGTTTTTCTCACCTTTCCTGCCGGCTCCCAGCCCCGCCCCCATCATGGAATCTCGATATTCTAAGCAATTAAGCTATATATTCAACAGGAATATTCGATTAAAATACATCGGGACTAAAGGCTGATGCATAAGGTCTGAGGCTAGAAGAAAATATTTAGTGCTTGCCTGCAGATTCTGTCACCCATCATCCGCTCAGAAAGCGCTCTGAATCTTTCAGCGTGTCCGGCTCTTATGATTGCAAATGGCCCTGTTTTCAAATGGAAATAAGACTTGCAAACTGATTATGTGTATTGAATCGGAATCACTCACTAGATCCTCTTGTTTAAAATGTATTGAAAAAGGATGATGGCTGCAGACCTCTGTAACCGGCTCCCTCTCTTCTCAGGGAGGTCGATCTATTTTGCAACTTTTTGCCATTTGAGCATGTTTAAGCTGGATAATTATGTTGCCCTTGTGTCACTGGCCCAACGCAAAGACATGGTACACACACTATCTCCTATTCTGCTCCTTAGCCCTGCTTACTAAAAGAGTCATCCCCTAAACACCAGATATACCAAGACACACCACACACTCATCCACCCTGCCCCAATGTTTCCATCTAAAGACCAGCTCTAACCAGGAAGACTCAGCTGTCACAAACACCAACAGAACCTCACACACTTCCACTGGGCACAGTTGTTCCTCTCCTCTCCCCTCCAGTCTCCTCTCTTTCCTCTCTTGTCTTACCAGTGAACAAAACCACACACACACAAAGCCCCAGCTTCCACAGACAGCCAAGCAACAGAATCTAAGTACTCAGCCATGTTGAGAATTTTCAACAATTAATTTCAGGTTGGCATGACATTATAGTTGATAGAAAACAGTTCATACAAGAAGGTTAATGTCAACTGTTAGGGATGCGTAATGGTCTTTGTATGGGACCACCGATGTCAATGATTTTCTCTTTACACCCCTTCCCTATCCTGTGCTAGATAATGCTGTGGGTGAGTTGGCCTTTGTTAAGTATTTCCAAAGGTTCTCCTGTTTGATTTGCAGACAGATATCAGAGTTTTACCCACTGTGTGAGTTGTAGGTATGATACACTACAGCTCTTCCAAAATTTACTACACCCTGGCCTCAGCCTCAACAGTCCTACCAGGGAGCAGTAATCAACATTTCAGTGACTATTGCAGCTTGGTGAGTAGTAAGGAACTGGCTACAGTTTCTATTTGCCCTGGCCAGAGGCACAGATGTATGCTCTGTGCACACCTGTGGTGCAAGAGTTGCAATTCTTTCTGAAGCACACTCTCATGGGAAGGAAGAAGCCAGTCACTGCCCAGAACCACCCACCCTCCTTTAGACTCCAACCAGAAAACAGTGCCTTGCAGACCTAAAGGCACCAGAGTGTCCCAGAAGGGGAGAGGTTTAACCCTCTAGGCTTCAGAGTCTCCTCTGAAAAAAAAAAAAAAAAAAAAAAACTGTTTAGAAATCTGTTGCTTTGGGGGGTTCCTCAGGTGACCCTAACTTGGAAGTTCTCTCTATACACAGCCATAGCCAGATTTGTTAAACCATTGCCTTGGCCTCCTAGGGTAGAGGAATCAACTTACGGGAACCAGCTCTTAGTCCTCTTCATATCATTACGGTAATTCCCAGTTTTATATCTGTTCTCGCACACACACACCTAGCCTTGTGTGTGCCCAGATCAGGTAAATCGGTAGCACACAGACCAAATAAACTCTTGTTTTCCTAGAGCTTTGGACACCTTCACACAACAACACTGGTGCTAGGTAAGGTGGAGGCTGGGCCGTTCTGGGTGACTCTTCCACAGAATGGCTCCAGGATGTAGCACCCAGAAAAGGGTATCCAAGGACACTTTTCAGGTCCTGACATCTTTCGTAGAAATGACATCATCAACAATCACCCTAAACCCTAGAAATGCAAAGTTTAACACTACACCTACAGCCAGGTGTTACTGACAATTCCATGTAGCAATCAAAGACTGGACTACCGGAAATGTACAAGATGTAGAAAATAGGGGACAGGAGGAGGGAAAGTCTGCCTTTCTACTGTCAGACTCAGACCTGCCCTCTCATTTCCAGTGCTCTGTGAAGGCCAGAAGAGGGGGAACTGCTAGGGGCAGCAAACTAGGGGCAGCAACGTTTCCATCTGTTTTTGTTAGCTGGCAACGGTGTTCATACTAACGATTTCTACTAGTGGATAATGTCGGTGAAGCACATGACAACAATTTTTGTTGTAGATTGCTTCAGGAAGTCTCATCTACAGCTGTGTGTCTCAGGGAACAAGTTCATTTTCTTTAAGGACAAATTTTAATATCCCCCCCCAAATAATTAGTTCTGTGACATGAAAATAAATATTCCAATTTAAAGTGGGAAAAAACTAACAAGAGTTTTTGTTTACTTGATTTTCTTAAGGAAAACTCAGTTTCATGTGACCTCTTCCTTGAATAGTAAACACATTCAACTTTCTTACATCTAATGGGTTCTATAAGATCTCCTACTAAGAAAATCCTATGTTAATTTTTTCTTTTTGAAGATCTTATAAAATAGATATATAAGATACATACACATGTTCATATGTACATATATCTGTAATACATACATAGACAGGTGTCTTCTGTTTTCAGACAGGTTGTCTTATGTAGCCTACGTCCAGGTGGACAGTCAGATGTGAATATTATATTGGATAAAAGAAATATTGTATTGGATAAAAGAAACCTCTTTAACAAAGTCTGTTACTGCCTGTGATTTTTTTTTAATGTTTGTTTCAATTTCAAGCAGAACACTAACAGTGTCCTGCAAATAACTAAAAGAGAAATAAAGCAAGAAAGTCTATTTAAATTCACCCTCTCCAAACTTTGTTACAACTCAACTAATAACAAAGATGATACACATTTAGGAAGCAGAGACCTAATGACAAACATTATCAAATGAGAAACCTGGGGCTGTGCCTAGATGCCCTCCGAGTAGGGCATTAGGTCACTATCAGAAAGAAATGCATCCAGCCACTCCAAATGTGGCTTCAGAGGAGGCAGAAGCTGTGCGGTCAAGTTGCTGAGCCGGGCTTCTCCTCTGTTTCTTTGAGAATCATCGAGGAAAGTTTAGAAACACAACTACTTGGAGGGGTGATGACATTCGGACTCTGGTCCTCCCCTTCAGTAAACACATTCTGTCCTCTCCTCCCATCCACACCCGGTTCCTTCAGCAACTTGGACGGACAGGCTTGCCACAGAGGGTGACTGGTAATAGGACGCTTCCCTGAAGCTAACTGCCAAAGAAACACCAGAAAACTTTCTGTGCTCCAAGTTGAGGTGGAAGCCCCAAACTGAGGCCCACAGAGGGTGGCCCCAAGTCACAAGAATACATTTGCACAACCACAGGCACGTCAGTCAGAAGGCAGGGAGGACCAGAGCAAGGTGGCATCCAGTATTTTCTAACAGGGAACCTTTCAAGGAGCACATTCAGTCTCATCCCTCCCAATACTCGAGGCTGTCACTTTCCATCCTTTCTGAAAGACAGCAGCATTTGCAACAAACCAGCCGGCGAACCATGCCCAAGAGCCACACCATCTCAGAGTCACATTTCTCAACAGGCTTTCTAGTTCTCAGCAAATAATATCCTCTATCACTTGGCTCCCCCCGCCACCCCCCAACACACACACCAATCACTGGAGGGAGGGAGAGCGATGTCTAGAGAGACTGGTGGCATCAGATCAGAATTCAAGGCAGCTTCTCACAACTCTCTTGTTTATAGAAAATGAATGTCTGCCTGGCTTGCTTTTAGTTCAGGAAAGGGGTCAGTCTTTATCAGCATGGTTCACACAGATCCTGGATTCTTCCCTCCTCCTTATCTTAAATTGACCCGCTTTTAAGATAAAGCCATAATAGAGAAAGCATTGACCTTACCTGGTCCCTAATGAGTTGAAAGTCAAAAAACCCCCGCTCTCCTTTCCTCTTAGCTCGGGCCGCCTCAGAAGAGACTCGGCGCTACCTTTTGTGCACTCGCGACTGGAGAAGGCCCCTCATCCGCGTCCAGACGCCCGCAAGCGCGCTCTGAGTGTGCGGCCTCTAACGTCTGAGACTTCTTCCCTGGCGTCTCAAAATCGGACACCTCAGTACCAGCCCTAGGCCTGTCTCCGCCCCAGGAGGATTTCAAACCCCCTGGAAGGCCAAGCCCTTTAAGCAGTGGAAAGAAGAGCTGCCTCCGGCGAGGCCCTTGGAACTGGAGCCCCCGGGGCCTCCCCACCGCCTCCAGGAGTTAGGGAGCGTTTCTCGCGGAGTCGGCTCCGGCCTGGCTCTGATTTCACTCCTGGTCCCTCGAGTTACTTCCCACCGAGCCGCCCCGGTCCCAGAGCCTGTGTCCGGGCTGCTGACGCATTCCCTGCCCCCCTCCCGCCTTCTGGGCCTGGAGGACTCCAACTGTACCCGCTTGTGTCCCTGTTGGGGAGTGGCGGCAGGCCGGGCTCCCCCTTCTTTCCTGCTCAGAGCGTCTCTGTCCCAATCTTCACGCCGCCCCCAAGCCCGGCCAGGCCAGCTGAGAGGGCTGCTTTCCTGCCTCTCCGACCCACAACTCCGGGCTCCCAGGCTGGGGCGGGGGTGGGGGAGTTGCTTTGGGATGCTAAACATCAAACAAGCCAAGCCTGGGGTTTCAGACCCTGAAGCCACTAGAGCCGCTCTCCAAGACTCTCGAGAAAGTCCTCGTGTTTACATGGCGGTGTTGGGGGTGGGGAACAGGAGGAAGGGGGGGGTGGCATGCCGTCTGCAAAATCTCCCCCATTTCCCGCAGCAGCAGTTGGGACCTCGGGATGGATAGGGTGCTTAGGTGGCGGCGCTCAGCTTCCCCTGGATCTGGGGGCAAACTGCGCGGCCCCCACGCGTGGGGAAGTTTCCCCATTAGGGACATCCGCAGAAAGCTGAGTTCTTAGCGGAGACCAGAAGCTCCCCGGGCCAGAGATGCTGGAGACTTAGGGGAGGTCCAGGACTGAAGAGGACCAAAGACCGCAGAGGCTTCCGGAGTGAGGGTAAAGTGTATCTCCAGTCTTGGGTGTTTTACTGGGCCCAGCGCTCACCCCTTTCCCTATCGAAACGCTTCAGATTGCCTTCCAGGGCTGCTTCTTGCAGCTACAGCAGTCTCGCGGCCAGGAACGGAGTGAGTGGACCCCGCGTGACCGACGGAGAGAAGCTGCCAAGTCCCTGTTCGTCTCGGCCCCATCTGCAGACACGGCTCCGTTCGTCTTTTTCCCGGGACTAGTAAACAGACTTCCAAATTAAGTCAGCTCTAGACGGCGAGGGGCGGGGAGGGGAAAGAACACATTCGGTAGTAACTCCATCCAGGGCAAGGGTGATCAGACTGAGGGTGCCATGGCTCACTAGAATTGTGACTCTCAGTGGCCCGCTCCGCAGTGAGTTGGGGTGGGGTGGGGCAGCCCCCTTTGGCCGCACTCAGGGGCTGCCCGTCCTGCCCCTTCCATGCTCTTGTGCTGAGCATGGGGGCAGGTCGAGCATAAGCTCCCACCCCCACAGAATTCAGACCTTAGCTGTAACATCTCCCCTGCCTGGCAGGGCCTGAGCTGGGTGATTTAACCACCTTCACAAACTGCCCGGGGTGGGGGGTGGGGCGGCACTGCTGCCCATTCCAACACAAGTGTTCAACCTTTCCAGATTTTCCTTTGTTTTCCAAAATGTGAGGCCTACTGAGAATTCTCCCAACCAGCACACCCTCTAGATCCAACCAGTCACCCCTTGAAATCTCTGAGTCTCTTCTAGATACTGAAAACAGTATCTCAGCAGCCAGACAGGAGAGAGGAAGCCGGCCTTGTCCACAGTTAGGGCACCACGGGGAAAGAGTCCCCAGAGAGTCAACAGAAAGGACTGCTGGTGCCTGCAAGCACCTATATCGTCCCCCCACCCCCGCCTCCATTTTCCTTACAAGTTCCTGGGGCTCGAGGGTGGCGATCCAGGAAGACAGAGATGGAGTCAGAATGAGCTGAAAAGAAGAGGAAGAAAAGGTAGAGGCAGGCGAGACAGGAAAAAAGAAAGTTGACATTCTAGGCGATAAATGAGCACATGCCAAATACGGATCAGTCCCCCCTACTCCAACACTTTCATGCCTAGAGAAAAGTGTTGGGAGAGTCCTGTCCACATTGCGCCTGGCCACCTTTCCTGTAGGTTCACCAGAGATGACAGAAGGAGCAACAGATTACCAAGGGACTACGACTTCTGTCTACACCTCTCTTTCTTCCTCCCCTCCCCAGAGCAACTAAGAGGTCCCCAACAGCTATATCAGGGTACCAAAGAGACTGAGAAATTAGAGGTAGGAAGAGAGGGCAAAGATTTTTTTCCTCCCAGGGGTGGATATTGAGGGGGGAGATGCGATGGGAGAGAGGTGGAGAGTTGGGGACAGGAGAAAGATTCCTTACTACAAAGATTTAGGAGGCCAGGAGCCCAGAGATGAAAATCTTGGAACAAAGAGCAGAAAGCGCTGCCAGGGGTGTTCCCAAGGCCAGCAGCCCAGTCAGACACCTTCCCGGGCCCAGGAAGCCATGAGAAACTGCTGCACAGCCTGTGCAGAGGAATAACTGTTTTCAGAGCAGAGACGAAACCAGCGACTTCTCCACTTTTTGAAAAACAGTCTCCCACCACATCCGAGTCCCAAGGAGACTCTGCCAAGGATTAGAAATAAAGAATTAACATTGAAATCTACAGGGACAATCCATCTATAAAAATAATTGTTTATTCAGGGTTCTTTAAAAATGGAATGTCCAAGGCCGACTGTTTTAAAACGTTGGCTCAGCTGTATAAGACCACAGTAGATACTTCTGCGATTTTAAGACATAGAAGTCTGGCTTTGAAAACTAGTCCTTTGGTGTCTCTCTCTCTCTTTTTCCTCCTGGTAGAAGTAGTTTAGGTTTTCTACTCTCTATTGCCAAGTCCCAAGACTGCTCAAGGTTTGGTTCTACTTAATTCAGAAGCAGAACAAAACTCTCTCTTCCCATGGGGCAAAGACTCTGGTCTCAGCCTCCTTCGCTGGTTCAGGATCCTTTGAGCCCCCACACAATTTGAATCCTGTCAAGCCAATGCTGAGCCACTCCCCTACCACCAAAAAAATGTCATTTAAAGCCAAATCAAAACCAAACAAAA
This sequence comes from Neotragus moschatus, assembly GCA_006410615.1. Lineage (NCBI taxonomy): Eukaryota > Metazoa > Chordata > Mammalia > Artiodactyla > Bovidae > Neotragus > Neotragus moschatus. The sequence goes on from SJYA01002750.1 coordinate 1,670,291, forward strand.
GATGGGGTTTTTAATCAGAAAAAGAATCCTTTTAATTTGTATAATTTATTAGAAGCCTCTTAGGAACTATATTTAAGCCAGATATCTACATAAGTTACAACAGAAAAAGACTGACGCTGCAAATACCAAACTGCCAAATAATATACACAGATTTGTCTTGGCCCATAAAAAATATGATGGGCTGGGGACAGGGACAGGGACGGGGACTAGTTTTTTTGTTTTTGCTTTTTACAACAAAATGTACAGATTACTAAAAACTAAGTGTTTAGTCCAACTTTTGACAGCGTTTTACAACTACAAGTTCACATCAAACATAAAACGATTTAACCAGGGCCAGTCTCAGCTGAGCCTGGGTAGCCAGGGAAGGCAGGAGGGGGCATTTCCTTTGTGTCAGTGGCAAGTGGGTTCTGTCTTTTCCTTTCCCCAGCCCCCTGTCGCCCCTTCAAAAGAAATCCCGGTATTTACAAGCGAGTCCACTTTGCTGGCACGGTGTACCCAGAGTGAAGATTTCGATCTTAAGCGTCCAGAGCCATGTCAGCGTAGAGCCCTCTCCAAACTACATCCTGCCTGAGCGTGGGAAACCCATTTGAATCACGCCCAAAGACACCCCCAAAGCGGTTCTTGTTATGTCCTTCTCTGTTTAAAGACTCCTTAGAAGAATTGGATTCGCTTGGTTGTTTTATTTTCTTTTAAAAAAAAAAAAAACCTGCACATTTTAGGAAAAAAAAGAAAGACGTCCAGCAGTTTGGTCTTTGTGTTTTTTCCCCTTGGTCTCAACGGGACAGGTTCTTAAGAAAAGTCGAAGCGCAGGGTGTAGCGGGTGGTTGGTGGTGTGTGACCGGGCAGGAGGGGGAAGCAATGAGGCAGAGCGCTGGGCTAGGCCCGGCCCGGCGTCCTCTCACCAGGTCCGACCATATAGCAAGGTGGAGCAGGACATGGTGCCGTAGTCCGAGCCCGAGGAGTTCAGGTGGGGTAGGCTGGAGACCTGGCCCTGCAGCGCCGCGGGGCTGGCGGCGTGGTGCGCCAGGTCCGGAGACTGGCCCGCGCTGCCCGGCTGGTGGCCCGGGTGGGTACCCAGGCCGGGGCCACCGCTGCCCACCGAGATAGCTGCCGCGGCCGCCTGAGCCGCCTGCGCCTGCTGCTGCGCCTGCTGCTGCGCGTGGCCTTGCAGGCTGGCGGCGCCCGGCGCGGGAGCGCCCGCCTGGCAGGGTTTGCCGTCTTTCACCAGGACCGGCACGGCCACGCGGCGCGGGGACTGCTGCTGCGCTTGCTGCTGCTGCTGCTGGCACCCCGCGCCGCCGCCGCCGCCGCCGCTGTCCTGCTGCAGTTGCTGCTGGGCCGCCTTGTCCTTGGCTTGGCGCTTCATCTTGTAGCGGTGGTTCTGGAACCAGATCTTGACCTGCGTGGGTGTCAGGTGGATCATGCTGGCCAGGTGCTCGCGCTCCGGCGCGGACAGGTACTTCTGTTGCTTGAAGCGTCGCTCCAGCTCGTACACCTGCGCCTGGGAGAAGAGCACCCGGCGCTTCCGGCGCGGTGCGCTTGGCAGCGGGGCCATATTCTTGCTCACGTCCCCCAGAGAGCCCAGGCCGCCCATGCCGCTCATGTTCATGCCGCTCGCCGGGCCCATGAAGCGGGAGACTGTAAGCGACAAACGCACAGCGTCGGCAGGGGCCGGGCCGGGCCAGACCACCTCTGCCGCCTGCGCCCTTGGGCCAGCCAGGCCCGCCCCGACGGCGCCCTTCTCACCTAGGTCGCCTCCACCCTGAGAGGCCCGGCCGCAGCAATCGCCGGTGCCTGCCTCGAGGTCGCGCCGTCGAGGGGGGTGTACTGGAGAGCTCCCCGCCTCAACCCCGGCTACCTCCCTCAGCCTCAGTGCTTTACCCATAAAAGCAAAGTGGAGAAAGCCTTCCCTGTTCCTTTCCTGCCCAGCCCTCCGGATGCGTGGGGTTAGCCGGCAGCAAACTGGGCTCAGGTCAGGAGCCGGGGTCTAACGGTAGACACCTAGCTGTGGGAGCTTGGGAGAGGGAGGTGTTCACTTTCGAAAGCTTGAGACCCCAGACTCTTTGTGCCTTGGCAGCTGTCTCCTGTCAGCACGGTGAGGGCACTGGCTCGGCCCATTTAGAACCTCGTCTGGAGCCGCGCGCCCTCCCACCTGCCTAGCCTGGAGAGCGGGCCAGGCCCGGGGCCTGAGCGCGACCCAGCAGGGCACCCTCCCTCCCGGCCAGGCCGCGCCCCTCCGAGCTCTGCTCATCCCGGTTCTCTTAGCTGGGGGGACGCCTGCCTCCGCACTCGCCCGCGCCGGAGCAGAGCGGCCAATTGGCCGCATCTGGCAAACGCCAAATACCAGCTCCTGCCCTCAGGACTCCAGGGCTACCGAATCCCTCTTCTTGGACCCCTCAGCTCAACCAGGGCAGACTCCCCAGCTCTTACACCCGACTCCTTGGCGCCACTACCCGGCCGCCCACCCCTGATGCCCAGCGCGCAGCCGGCAGGCGCCGCGCCTTCCCGGCGGGTCTTCCCCGCGCCTCCTGCGCTCAACCCGCGGCCCCGCGGCGGGGCGGCCTCACTTACTGGCGGGGAAGCGCGGGTCTGGGTTGGCGCCGTACCATCCGGGGCCCGAGGCGCTGTTCCGCATGGTGTCCTGGTACGGCGGCAGCTCGCTCATGTTGCCCAGGTTGCCGTTGCAGTAGCCCCCCACGGCGGAGTGCGAGAGCTGGGGCACCGCCGCCGCCGTCATGTGGTAGGCGGCGGTGACTGCGCCGTGGTGCCCCACGGCGTGCTGCTGCATGGCCGCGGCCGGCGGTGCCGCCTGGCCCTGCCTGTAAGCCGCCAGCGGAGCCCCGAGGCCGCCGCCCTCCATGCCCACTTTCTTGTAGCTTTCCTCCAGGGGACTCAAGATGTCAGACACTGAGAACGGAGTCGTGTGCTTTGGACTCATCGACATGATTCGGCGGCGGCTGGAGGAGGAAGGAAGAGGAGGAAAAAAAAAGGGAGAGGGGGAAGGCGAAGCCTAGCTGCTTTTTTTTTTTTTTTTTCTCCCTTTGCCAAATATTCTGGTGTTACCTTAACGCCGATCTTGTTGGATGTACACGTAACCGAGTGGACCGAGTCCGCCTTAATTGGCTTGAGTGGAGGCTCGGGGGCTGCCTCGCGTTTGTTTTAGCCCGGCGCCAGGTTTTAGGCAGCCACCAGAGGCGGGGCGTAAGCGCTAAAGCAACAAGACAATAGAAGCCTACATCTTGCCCGAGATAATTAGCTTACATGCTGATGACAAGGTAAACACCTTTAAGTTTCACTTGTCAGGATTTTTAGGTCTCAAAGAGGGAGAGAGAGAGACAGAGAGAGAGAAAGAGGCAGAGACGCGACCCAAAGCATTTCTCCCCCGGACCCCCTACCCTCATTTTTGTGGGGTACGCTGGCGCGCGGGAGGGGGGTTGCGGAGGGGGGGAGGAAAAGGAGGAGGGAACCGAGAGAGGGGAGGGCAAGAGGTGGGATGGGGAGTAGCCGAGGAGGAGGAGGGCTGCTGGGGTGGAAGGAAGGTGAATGCTGCTTTGCAACCAACTTGCGGAGTTACAAAGTGAACCACTTTCCCATTCGGTCGGGGCTCCCGGGGCGGGGACAGGGAGTGGGCTGAGGACGGGGTGGGGGTTTCACCTGAGCCTGCCGGGGCCGCTCCTCCCTCCCGCCGCGGCCTCCCAGCCCCGCGCCTTCCCACTGCCTCCGGACCACATCTGGCTTCGCGGCGCCGAGCCCCAGTCGCCACCAAAGGAGCTCCGGAGTCAGGGGCCGCACCCCGGGGCCGCACTGTTGGTCTGCTTGTCTGTCAGTCTGTCTGCCTCTTCTGCCTCCGTCAGAAGGACACCTCTGCTCCCCGCCCCCTTTTCCCCCTACCCGAGAGAGAATCCCAGCGGGTGGAGGGGACGCTGAGCAAGGGGGGATCGGCTGCCGCTGCCGCCGACAGGCTGTCCCAGATCCCCGCGCCCCCCCTTCCCCCCAGCTCAGGGTCTTCTCAGAGGCCCAGGGCCTTCGGCCTCATGCCCACCCCGCCCCCCAA
>SJYA01002750.1:1676704-1773102 GCA_006410615.1 Neotragus moschatus
CCGGAGGCATCCGCCGCGCGGCTCCGGCCAGGCCCCGGCCTCCAGCAGAGTGGACCACGGAGCCGAGCCCTCCGCCGTGCAGATCCTGAGACCCGCTCCGACTTTTCCTCTTGGATTTTAAACGTTTTGTTTTTATTCTGTTTTCTTTTCTCCTTGGCTGTTTCAGCCAGCCTCCTTCTCCGCGCTAGGGGTTGGGAGGGCGGAGCGCTCCCTGCTCGGGCAGGGGCCGCCAAGACACTGCGGGGGCCGGTTAAGGAGGCTTCTCGATTTGGGTTTTTGTTTTCATATTTTCTTTTCCTTCCTTGTAGAGGAGCTCCTGATGATGAAAAGGCGCTTTTGAACGATTTAATTCAGAGGTTAGATGCCTTTTCCATTAATAGCAATTGTACTAAGGAAACTTGTTTATTGGCTTTTTATTTCAAGATTTCAATCCTCCCCTTTAGAACTGCACTCCCTCAATACAAAGCCAACTTACATGCTAACATTCAGTTTCCTCGCCACCTTATTTAAGAGGGGAGAGAAAGCTCAGGGCACCCCATCTCCTGCCTACTACACAGGGCCATGTTTCCCAGCCCCCTTGGCCGCTTTGGGTCAGACAAGCAGGAGTTTGAGGGTCGAGACAGCACTCTTCAGTTATGCTTCGAAAGACGGGTGCCAGATCGGCTCATTGCTCTTCCCACCAGGAGACTTCTCTGGGGGGCGCTCTCAAGAAGGACTCAGACTCCCATCGAGGGCGCCTTGGTCAAAGTGGTGCCTAAGTCCAGGGAGCGAGGAAGGAAGAGGATGGCGCTGGGTCCAAGTGAAAGGACAGAGGACAACACTAAAGAGCAGACAAAACGGAATATAGGTCTGTGTGCAGGCCAGCCCCCAGCCCCGGGCCTGCGCCTCAACTAGGGTCTGTATGCCAAGGTGGGAAGGGTCTTCGCGCCTCGAGTCTTCTCTCCTCCCTCTCCATTATTTTATATTACTAAATGTAAGAAACACTAGGTGTAGACATTGTAGTCTCTCCTGGTTTCAGCGCTATTTAGAAATGGAGGTCATTTTCACCAGGTTTTTGTAAGCTCCAAGACAGACAGGGCGCATGAAAGTACTAGCGGGGTGAATCTTCCGCAGTCCTTGAGCCATGCCTCCTCGGCCTTCGTCTCCTTGCAGCTTTCAGCTCCGGAGCAGGCACGTGGCTGACAGCTCCCCGCCCCCACCCCAAGCTTACTGTAGGGAAAGGACTCGGAGCCACTTAGGTGGCTGGCTAGCGTTGGGTTCGGGCACTGAGCGGAGCAGGAGCGGGAGCTCGAGAGAGGGAGTGGAGGGTAAGGGTCCCTGTTCCCCGCCCCCGCTCCCTGCCGCAGCCGAGATTGGGCTGCGCGCGCTAGCACCAGTTCTTGTCTCGACTTGGCCTGGGCCATCGCAGCATCTTGAGGCACCTGCCTCTTCTGCCCCTACACACACACACACACACACACACACACACACACACACACAGCTCCGCACCTTTCCTCAGATGCGCTTTGCTGCCAAGAATAAGCCGTCTTGTGGGGAAAACGGACATCCTTATCTCTGGGCTGCTCCAAGTGCAAGCCTTGAGAGTCTCTCACCTGGCCCCAATGCCTCTTTCTGACCAGAGGGCTCTGTTTTAGTCGGCCTCCCCACTTCCCCGACTCATCTTAAACCGGGCGGGCCGCAGTTACGCCAGCAGTTTCTTTAGGGGATACTTGGGAACCCGAGCTCACCACGTAGGGCCCGCTCATCTTCCCTTATCTTTCAGCCAAGTTGGGGCGGTGGGGCAGGCTTAGAGCAAGCGGATCTCAGGCCTCTCAAGGAGTTTTCCCTGAGGCGGCCGCCGGTATCCGCCTCAATCTCGACCGCGTCCTGTTTTGCTACCTGCGGCTCAGACCGGAATCTAGGAGCCCTGGGGGTGCAGGCCCAGGCCGGACCGGGGACTCCGAAATCGCCATCGGTCTTTGCTCACCACCCGCCTGGCCGAAGAGAAACGCCCTTCTTTCCCTTTTGCACCACTTCTTTGAGAACTTAGGATAGAGGGCTCATACAGAAGGCTAACCCCGGCTCTATAGAGCTCTCACCAGGTTGGGAATGATGAAATAGGAAAGCCTATCTTCTTCCCTCTCCAAGTTTTCTAATTCCCTTCATGGTCCTTCCGGCTTCCCTAGGGCAGGGAGCGACCCTCTTTCCTGGTCGGGTTTATTCCGGGTTATTTTGCCCCGAGTTACTGCAATTTGTGATTCATTCAACAAATAAATTTATTGAGTGTGGGCTCTGTCCCAGGCTCCCTGCTACTTTGGAAAATTCAGCCTTAAATCAGCTAGATGCGGTTCCTACCTACAAGAGCTTACGAATTACAAATCCCTCAAATAATATGTACTTAGTGACAAACGTTACTTCCGGCTTCCACCGAGATAGAGGGCTGTAAGGAAGGTTTGTGTGCGTGTCTCTGCGCCATTTCCCTATCTTGAAACGCTCAGGGGCGTGGGCAAAGCTCTGGAATATAAACTCAGAAGTCCTGGTTCCAGCCCGTTTTGCCACTTTCCAGCCATGTGGTATGGCTCATGTGGACGTCTGGAGCCTTTACCCTCAGGGCCAAAATAAGCTAGGGTGTTGTTTTCAGCTCCCCCCACCCTTTTCAAGGGCAAGTCCTTGCTTTATTTATCCTCCAGTCCTTCAGTACCTCAAAAAATGTTGAATTAAGGAAATAAAGCATTTTAGCACCTGGTTTCTGAACTGCAATAATGGTCATAACCTGTCCGATTCTCAGGTTTGTGCTAGGCATGCACGTGAGTCTGTAAACTGTAAAACTTGCTAGCACACGGAAGGAGTTATTACTTCTGGTTCTGAGTCTCGGGTTTCTAGAAACAGTCTCTTGGCATGAAGCTCTCTACCCCTTGTTTGCTCCCGAGCCCAAACCCGAGTCTTCCTTAGCCAGGCGCAGACTGCCGAGCCAGGCTGAGCTGGGTTCCCCTGAGCCGTCGAGGCAACCCCGCCCAGGGAGCAGAAAGTAGAACGCAGCCGAGCGCTGGGGCCGCTGGTCTCCAACTCGGAGGTGCAAGGAACCGAGAGAGGATCGGGAGCCCCTTGGGGCGGGGGGCGTCTTCCTTTCCCTGAAGGATCTCACAGGGCCCCTCTGCCCCATTAACCCAGGCACCACAATCGACCACCTCTGGAGAATCTGCGCAAAGCCCCAGGGCGCGGCAGTCTAGCGGCTTTCCGCAGGAGGATTTCGCAGACGCTGGGCTAAGAAGAAATCTGGAGATTTCTCTATTGCTCTCCATCTTGCCTTGACCATCTAGGGTCTTTGAGGGTAGCCTTCTTTTTGGGAAGGCTCTCTTCAACCGTGGGCTTTGGTTTGGTCGTGAGAAGAGAGAAGGTGGATGACCCTAGGACGTCCTGGCGAGGTTCCTGTGCAGCTCTTCCCTGCATACCACTCGGCCTTCTAGGGTGGGAATGGGAGGCGAGTTTGCGCCTGTGAAGGCCTGCACCTGCCAGGAGAAAAGGAGATTTCCACCCTCAGGTCTTTGGTGTGAGAGAAACCTCTTCTGTCAGGTCTGGCCCTCCTGAAGTCGACACCAGTGCTCTTGAAACTGTCTTACGTTCCTGTCACACAATTCAAGCCTAGATTCAATTTATGTCAGAGCCCCTGACCTCTCCACTAACTCCAGGGGCGCCCCCTGGCGGGAAGGAGTCTGGGGTAAGGAGAGAATTTGGGGTCTGGTTTACAAAGCAGAGGCGGGGGCAACCCAACGCTAGCAGCACCCTTCGAAAGGAGGAAAACCGAGATGCTGTGGGTGGGATGTGGGGCCGCGGGCCCGCAGCTGCTCGGAGACTCCGCAAAGCCGATGCAGGGCGCGCAGGAGTAGACTCGGGAGCGAGCCTGAGCTCCACATCGAAGCGACTTCCGTTTCTTCCCATTTCTTCGTTACTCTTTAAAGGCCTCTGAACAGGCAGAGAGAGGATGGTGGTGATCCCACCACACTCTGGACCGACACGGGAAGCCCCCTATTAAGCTTCCCTTAGTAGGGAGAGGGACACTCGCGGACTCGCTTTGGGGCGCGGGCAGCTCGAAGGAAAGTTTTGCAGTTGCTGGTGAGACCAGAAAGATTCGGGAAGGGTCCTCATGGCGGCACCGCTGATTCGCCCCAGGCTCCGTATGCAGCCGCAGTCAGCTTAGATGGCCGAAACCCGCAGCTTTTTCCACCTTCTGTCTCCCCACCAAACCGCAGCCCCAGCGGTGTGCGCCCTTCGGCTTTGAGCGTTCGCATTTCCCGCGGAGTCACCAGCAGCGCTGGGGTTCCTGCCTCTGGTCCTTTCTCCTCTCCAACCTCCCACCATTTCCCTGCTCCCAACACTTGGCTCAGGCAGTTTCGGGGAGCCGAAGCACCAACCCCAGGCGCTCTCGGGGAGACGTCTGCAGCCCTGGGTTTTTCCAGGACCTGACCACGCGGGCTTCCCCCTCGCGCCCCAGGACTCTAGGTCTGTCTCTGACAGTAGCAGACCGAGACGATCCACAGCGCCCTCTTCCGTCCATCGGGAGAACTGTCTCCTCAGGGCTGTCCTGGGGGCGCTTTGTTACTGTGGATGCTTTGTTACTGTGGATAGTTCCGCCCAACAAGACTGACTGACTGGTCGTGTCCAGAGACTGATAGTGGTTCGTCTGCCACGAATTTGTCTACCTAACTATTCACTGTATTATCTATCTGACCACATATCTGGTTGCCAAAGCCGTTACAATATAGGTTAAAAATGACTCTTGGGGATCACCCACTATTTGAAAGGACCATGGAAGGCACTTTGATACAACAAGCCCTCTTCTTAGTAAGTTTTGCCTGGGAAGCTCATTATGAAAACTCCCCCTCCATGCATGACAGCAGTTGGACACATATTTGGTGGCATGTCTGAAACCTGTAGAAAGCAGTGGCCCTACTGGCTGTTGCAGCTTAGCGTGCAGCAACAGCTGCTTAGGCACCAGGCGCTTAGTGACTAAAAAACACTGGAGCAAGAATACTTCTGAGACAAGCTATACTAGGGTGGGCACTTCCCCTCTCCAGCCTTCTCATCTCTGATACAAACTCAGCCAGCCAGGCTTTCTCCCCTATTATTCTCCTCTCCTTGGATACTTGTCAAGACTGGATCCTCTCCATCACTCCCTATGCACCTGAATTACTCTGCTTTCGTTTTTTTCATTTATCCAGAGTATCATTATAAACACCTCTGTAACTCAGTCATGCCCTTCTTTTTATTAACAAAAGGCCCAATTGCTTCATCCAACAGCTAAAGTCAGGTACACAGTAGGAGCTCAACATGTTTGTAGAATAAATGGATGAACCTCTATTGCACTTCTCTGTTACACTAAGACAATTTACCCTAGTTGAATGATTCCTTAATTGTTTCATATGCATTTGTGTTCTCTTTTTCAGCTAGACTGTAGGGTCCTTGATTTTAAAAGGGTCATGCCAGACACTTAACATGTCCCCAGAAATATGTCCCATGTGCTGTAGCATTTGTTACCATTAACTCTTTGCAAAATTATCTCTTTGGCTTTAGAGTCACCACTCACTCATTGTTATATTCCCTGTCTCTGGCCATTTCCTCTCCCTTGTTGGCCTTTCTGCTCCTACTTTATACCCATCTCCATGGTTGCAACTGCCACCGATTGCTGATGGTTCCTAAATATGTGCGCGCTATGTGCTAAGTTGCTTCAGTCATGTCCAACTCTTTGTAACCCTATGGACTGTGTAGCCCACCAGACTCTGTCCATGGGATTCTCCAGGCAACAATACTGGAGTGGGTTGCTGTACCCTCCTCCAGAGGATCTTCCCAACCCAGGGATCGAGCCCATGTCTCTATGTCTCCTGCACTGACAGGTGTATTCTTTACCACTAGTTCCACCTGAGAAGCCCGTCCTTAATATGTACCTCTAGCCAATCTCTCTCCAGAGCTTCAGGCCTATATCTTAAATGGTTTATGTCCTCATGTGAATACATATCCCAGTCTGAACTCCTAACTGCACCATCCTGCTTCACCTTCTGTGTTCTTGATTTGGGTGAGCAGGATGAACATATCTACACTTCCCCCCCAAGCTCACAACCCCCCAAAAGCTTATGTTAGTCTTCTTGGGCTGCCATAACAAATACCATAGACTGACTGGCTTCAACAACAGAAATTAATTTCCTCACAGTTCTAGAAGCTGGAAATTTCAAGATCAAGGTTCTGCAGAGTTCAGTTTTAGGGGAAGACTCTTCCTGGCCTGCATCCAGTTCCTTCTCACCAGGTCCTCACATGATGGAGAGAGATTTCTATTTATTCCTCATCTTAGAAGGCTATAGTTCTATGGGGTCAGGGCTCCACCTTAGTTAACATATTTAACATTCAGTTCAGTTCAGTTCAGTTCAGTCGCTCAGTCGTGTCCGACTCTTTGGATCCCATGAATCGCAGCACGCCAGGCCTCCCCGTCCGTCACCAACTCCCGGAATTCACTCAGACTCACGCCCATCGAGTCAGTGATGCCATCCAGCCATCTCATCCTCTGTTGTCCCCTTCTCCTCCTGCCCTCAATCCCTCCCAGCATCAGAGTCTTTTTCAATGAGTCAACTCTTCGCATGAGGTGGCCAAAGGACTGGAGTTTCAGTTTCAGCATCATTCCTTCCAATGAAATCCCAGGGCTGATCTCCTTTAGAATGGACTGGTTGGACCTCCTTGCAGTCAAGAGTCTTCTCCAACACCACAGTTCAAAAGCATTAATTACCTCCTAAATACCCTCTCTAGATGTAGTCACATTGAAGGTCAGTGTTTCAATATGTGAATTTAGGGGAACAAATTCAGTCTAAAGCAGCTTACCAGCCAGATATCCAACTATGTACCTTTCCTCTCCCTTATCCAATTGGTCATAAAGCTGGATCAATTCCATATCTGAAGTGTCTCTCAGATCTAGCCCCACTTCTTCATTACCAGTTCTCTCCTTTCACTTCCTTCATCAACAGGGTTCATCATCTACTGCCAAATCACTTACTTAGCTCTTGTCTCTACCATTAGGCTCTCTCTAGTCTGCTTAAGTTCTCTCTGGTCTACTCATGGGCTTCCCAGATAGTGCTAGTGGCAACGAACCAACCTGCCAATGCAGGAGTCATGAGACATGGGTTCAATCCCTGGGTCAGGAAGACCCCCTGGAGGAGGGCACAGCAACCCACTCCAGTATTCTTGTTTGGAGAATCCCATGGACAGAAGAGCCTGGTGGGCTATAGTCTGTATGGTTACAAAGAGCTGGACATGACTGAAGTGACCTAGCACAGCGCTGCACCACAGGCTACTCCATAAACCTGTCCACAGGACAGAGGCCAGCCTCTCTCTCCAGACTAATTTCTTTCTGCCCCTTCACATTCTACTCTCTCTAAACTTTTCCCAGTCTTATTCATTTTATATAGTTTTATGAGGTATAACAATAAACTGCACATGTATACAGTGAAAAATTAGATATTTTGATGTATGTATACACCTATGGAACCATGATGACAAGATAATAAACATGTATAACAGCCCCAAAGTTGCTCACGACTCTTAGAGTAAGCCTTCTCTTTTATTCCTCCCTGTTCTCATATTGATGACTAGGCAGGTGGACCAGTGGCTTTGGTCCCTATAGGTTAGTTATCATTCTCTAGAATTATATTTAAGTGGAACCAAACAGTATGCAGTCTCTTTTAGCTGGCTTTTTTCACTTTGTGTAATTCTTTTGAGATTCATCAATGCTGCTATACGCATCTATAGGTTGGTTTATTATTATTGCTATTGTTGTTATCATTGCTGAGTAATAATCACATAGATATACCAAATGTGCTTTATCTATTCACCTATGGATGGACATTTGGGTTATTTCCAATTCAGGGCTATTACAAAAAAGATTTTATAAACATTTATGTTACACATGATGTTTTCATTTGTCTTAGGTAAATAGGTAGGAGTGGAATAGCTGGGTGAGATGTCAAAATGACATCTTTTGTCAGTGAGCATGATGTTAGCCATAGGCTGTATGTAGATGCCATTCAACAGTTTAAAGGAGTTCTTTGCTGTTCTTGTTTGCTGGAGAGTTTATGTCAGGAATGGTTGCTGGATTTGTCCAGTGCTTTTACTGTATCTCTTGAGATAAGACCATTTGACTTTTCACTTTTAGTCTGTTAATCTGTTGCATTACATTAATTGATCTCTGAATGTTAAACCAATCTTGCCTTTTTGCAATAAATTCCACTTGGTCATCATTTGTTACCCATTTTATACGTTGCTGTATTTAATTTGCTAAATGTTACTTAAGAACTTTTGTATCTATGTTCATGAGCACCTTAATCTATAGTTTTCTTGTAATGGTTTTGTCTATTTTTAGTTTCAGAGGCTAGCTATATGGAACAAGTTGCAAAATACTCCTTCATCTTCAGTTTTCTGGAAGAATTTGTGAAGAACTTGTATGTCATCCTCAAATGCTTGAATGTTTGGTAGACATCACCAGTGAAGTCACCTGGCCTGAAACTTCCTTTGTGGGAAGATTATATTTGTGTATTATGAAAACAGATATTTGAATGACCTATTTCTTCCTGAATGATCTTTGTTTGGTAGTTTTGTCTTTCAGTGAATGTATCCATTTCATATAAGTTTCTTAAGTAAAATTATTCATATAAACTATTTCCTTATTATCCTTTTAATATCTGTAGGGTCTATAGTTATGTCATCTCCTCTTTTATTGTTATTGGTAACTTGCGTCTTCCCTCCATCTCTCTTTTTTGAGGAGTCTATCAATTTTACTGATCTCCTCAAAGACTCCACTCTTGGGTTCATTGATTTCCTTATATTGATTTTGTGTTTCCCATTTCAATGATTTGTTCTCATCTTTTATTATTTCTTTTATTCTGCTAACAGTGTGCTTCCAGTTTCTTAACATGGAAAATGAGCTCACTAATTTGAGACTATATTAGTTTCCTCTTGTTGCTGTAAAAAAATTACCACAAACTTGGAGGCTTAGAAGAATAAAATTTTTTACTCTTACAGTTCTGCAGGCCAGAAGTCTGAAATCAAGGGGTTCGCAGGTTTGCATTCTTTCTAGAGTTTCTAGGGTAGATTCCGTTCCTTGCATCTTCAAACTCCTGACGACTGCTGGTATTTCTTGGCTTCTGAATATATTACTTCAATCTTTGTTTCAGATGGGCTTCTCCTCTGAATGTGCTTCTCTTTGCCACTCTATTATAAAAATGCTTATAATGGCATTCAGAACCTACCCAAATAATGATATCCTCATCTCAAGATCCTTAATTATATCTGCAAAGATTCTTTTTCCAAATAAGGTAATGCTCACAAGTTCTTGGGACTAGGCTGTGAACATTATCTTTTCGGAAGTCATAATTCAGCCCACTATAGAGAGCTTCTTTTCTAAACAGGCATTTAGTAGTACAAATTTCCCTTAGAAGCACTGCTTTAGCTGTATCCTATACATTTTGATAGGCTGTGTTTCTTCTTTCATTATTCAAATCAGTTAAAATATTCTCTAATTTCTGTTTTGAACCCTTCTTTGACTCTTTGGTTACATAGATTAATGTTCTTTAATGTCCAGACATTTGAGGATTTCCCAGTGATCTTGCTCTTGCTGATTTCTCTTGTAATCTGCTGTGATTCTGTGTACTCTTGATTTGACTGTGATCAAAGTAGTGTACGGAGAAGGCAATGGCACCCCACTCCAGTACTCTTGCCTGGAAAATCCCACGGATGGAGGAGCCCGGTAGGCTGGAGTCCATGGGGTCGCTAAGAGTCGGATACGACTGAGCGAGTTCACTTTCACTTTTCACTTTCATGCATTGGAGAAGGAAATGGCAACCCACTCCAGTGTTCTTGCCTGGAGAATCCCAGGGATCGGGGGAGCCTGGTGGGCTGCCGTCTACGGGGTCGCACAGAGTCGGACATGACTGAAGTGACTTAGCAGCAGTAGCAAAGTAGTGTACTTTCTTTGTGTGACTCAAATTGTTTTATGGCTCAGAATATGGTTTCTCTTGGTAAATCTATGAGTACATTTGAAAAGAATGTTTATTCTGTTAAAGGTGAGTGGAGTGTTCTATAAAAGTCAATTAGGTCAATTAGGTCAATTTGCTTCATAGTACTATTTAAATCTTCTGTGATCTTATTGTTATTCCAGCTACTTGTTCTATCAGTTATTAAGACAGCAGTATTGAAATCTTCAACTATAAAATTAGGGGAGTTTCTCCTTACAGGTCTATCAGCTCTTGTTTCATGTATTTTGAAGCTGTGTTATTAGGTTCAAAAAATTTTGGATTTTGCATTGTATGTCCCCTTGAATTCAACATTTTACCCATGTGAAATGAACGTTTCAAATCTCTGGTATGATTCCACGTTCTGATCTCTTCTTTTTCTGATATTATTATGCCTTTACTTTGATTAGTATTAGCATCATACATCTATTTTCCTTCTTTCATTTTTAGCCTTTATAGTTATGTGCTTTCTTATAAGCAGCATATAGTTGAGTCTTCCTTTTAGTCCAACTCCACGATTTTTGCCTTTAATTGCAGTATTTAGAGCAATTACATTTAATGTGATTATCACTATTGTTGGGGCTAAATTGACCATCTTACTGTTTGTATTTTATCTGAGACTGCTCCTTTGTTCCCTTTTCCCTCTTTTGGTCTTCTTTTGGATTAAATGAGTATTCTCTATGATTCCATTTTATCTCCTTCTTTTGGCTTTCTTAGCTATAATTTTTGTTGTGTTATTTCAGTAGCTGATTTAACATTTACCTTACTGCAGTGTATTTTCCAATGATATACCACTTTATGTATAGTATAAGAACCTCACAGATGCATGCTTCCAGCCCTTCACTTTCTAGCCTTTACGCTATTGTCATCATGTTTTACTTCTAAGCATATCATAATCTCCATAGTAAATGTTTATTGCCTTTGTTTTACACAGTCCATTATCTTTTAATGAGATTTAAATGCTAAGGGAAAAAGACTGCTATTTCACACATAGTTACTATTTCGGGTACTCTTCAGTAGATCCGTACTTCCACCTGGTATTATTTTCCTTCTGCTTGAATAATTTAAGCATATTTTGTAGTGCAGGTCTGATGGTGATAAATTCTTTCAGCTTCTGCATATCTGCAAGTGTCTTTATTTTAATCTCCATTTTCCAAAGAGATTTTCATTGGGTGTAGAATTATAGGTGTGCAGTATTTTTTTCTTGCAATATTTTAAAGATGTTGCTCCACAATTTTCTGGCTGCCATTGTTTCCAAGGAAAGCACAAAGTGAGAAGCCTTGGCAGGGCCTCACCTATTTCCCCAACAATCTCTAACAACTCCTTCCAGCTTTTGATATGGCAAGTTGATTTTTACTACCATGTGTACGTGCAGTTCCATAGCCCTGCCTCCCATCTGTCTGAAGGCACACAGGATTGTCCTCCCTCACTGAAACCTATATGGAAATTATAGACCTGCCCCTGATTGTTTCCAGAATAGCAGGTGGTATATATCAGAGCTAGACATTCTATAATCATTATTTTAAGCCTTTTCCAGGATATAATTGTCATGATCATGGTTATTCTTCTGTTGCCCGAGTCTCTTATAAATTATCCATCAAGTTGCATTCTTTTGGGAAAGTGAGCAGGAAACTCTTTTCCAAAAGTTACCATGTGTTTAAGCTGCTCCCTTTAAAAACAAAGTACTGGGGCTTCCCTGGTGAGTCAGTGGTGAGGAGTCCACCTGCCAATGCAGGAGACACAGCTTTGATCCCTGATCTGGGAAGATCCCACATGCAGTGGAGCAACTAAGCCCACGTGCCACAGCTTTTGAGCCTGTGCTCTAGAGCCCAGGAGCCACAACTACTGAACCCACATACTGAAGCTGCTGAAGTTCTCATGCCCTAGAGCCTGTGCCCTAAAACAAGTGGCACCACTGCAATGAGAGGCCCAAGCACCGCAATTGGCAAGCAGCCCCTGCTTGCTGCAACTAGAGAAAACCCGTGTGCAGCAACGAAGACCCAGCGCAGCCGAAAAGAAAGAAATAAATAAAAGTATTTTTAAGAACTTTTGGGAGAATATAGAGTGAATCTAAACCAATCAGAAATGAGTTTGCCTGGGTCTTTTGAGAACAAAGCTTGTGGAATACTCTTAGATAAATTGAAAGTCCTGAACTCTCTCTTCTGAAATATCCTGAGAAATGTTCTAGACAATTTGGCTTTCATATTCCAAGAGAACGGTTCCCAACTTTTATAGATGACGAAACCAAGGTTCAGAAAGGTTAAGTGAATTGCTGAGGATTATACAGCTAGTAAGTAGCAGAGCTAAGTTTTGGGTGCCAGCATGTCGCAGCCTAAAGGGCTTCCCCGATAGCTCAGTTGGTAAAGAATCCACCTGCAATGCAGGAGACCCCAGCTTGATTCCTGGGTTGGGAAGATCCGCTGGAGAAGGGAAAGGCTACCCACTCCAGTATTCTTGGGCTTCCCTTGTGGCTCAGCTGGTAAAGAATCCACTGGCAATGTGGGAAATCTGGGTTTGATCCCTGGGTTCGGAAGACCCCCCCTGGAGAAGGGAAAGGCAACCCACTCCAGTATTCTTGCCTGGAGAATTCTAAAGGGTTGCAAAGATTGGACACGGTGAGCGACTTTCACTTCATTTCACTTCACAGACTGAAACACAAGAGAAGTCACAGCCTAGACAAACAAGGAGTTTTAAGAATTCTCTACCTGCCCCTCCATTTATATCTCCTAATTTTGTAGTTATTTTGATAGCAGGATAATTTGAATATCCACTCATTGCTTAGAGAATTTTTTCCAATTACCCTTTTTGTCTAGCTCAGTAGTTCTCAAACTTTAATGTGCATAAAAATTATTGTATCAAGTTACATACACAAATTTTTGTCACCATTTTATAAAATTTTCTAAGGCAATTTTGATATTATTGGACCTGTACCATAGGCATTACATGAGATCAATCCCTGGGTCAGGAAGATCCCCTGGAAGAAGTCATGGCAGCCCACTCTAGTATTCTCGCCTAGAGAATCCCATGGACAGAGGAGCCTGGCTTGCTACAGTCCATAGGGTCGCAAAGAGTCAGACACAACTGAAATGACTTCGTGCATGCACCATAGGCATTATCACATTTAAAACCTAACAACCAAGGGCCACACTGTATTCTTCCCACTCTCCTACCGTGCTCTCTGATTTTTTAACAAACAGGTTCCAGTCCTTTTGGGAAAATGTAGTAGCAGGAACACATTGTGGGGAAAAGCACAGTTATGTTTGTAGGACTTTACTTTCACCATTAAAGGAGTGTGACTAATGTACCTAAGGAGTTTAAATTCTTTTTGGCAGTGAAGATGACTTTTTAAAGGATAAGTTCAACACAGAAGTTTATCTAAGACAGCAGCTCCCAAATGTTACAGTAGAAAAGAATCATCTTAAAAGCTTGTTTAAGTGTATATTCTCAAATAGGAGTTCTGATTCTGGTAATGGAAAGTAGCTTATATCAGACTAAGTCTCAGATAACAATAATAAACTCTTGACAGTGCACACACACACACACACACACACACACACAAATACACACACGTAATTATATTTGAAGGCACTGGAAAGTGATCAAAAGCAGGCAGAAACTGAAGGGGGTTCTAGTCCTTAATGAAACCACTCACTGCACGAAAATCAAGTTTACCAGTCTATTTTACTGAGCACTACTCAGATCACACACAGGGGTGAAAAGCCCAGTGTTTTCAGATTGAAGTATTAGAGGATGAAGTTAGAGGCTGCAAAAACATCTGGAAAATTACATTAGAGAAATTCCAGGACAGAGGAACCTTAAAGAGGATTTGGGGTATGGGGAGGAAAGACCATAATTTGCATTTAAATGCTATTCAACTCACAACCCAATTCTCAAAATGCTGATGCATGAGAGAGATTCCTAGGAGCTGAGCAGAAAACAGTACCTGGAAAGAATGTAAAAGCAGAAGAGTTTGGAGGTTTGTTCTCAACAAGTTAAATAGATTCAGTGGACACCGCTGGCTTTCTATCAAAGGAAAGTTTGCCTTGGAAAAAAGGCAATGTCTCAGGACTAAAAGACTGGCCTTCCCAGGTGGCGCTACTGGTAAAGAACATGCCTGCCCATCCAGGAGACATAAGAGATGTGGGTTTGATTTCTGGGTTGAGAAGATTCTTTGGAGAAGGAAATGGCAACCCACTCCAGAATTCTCGCCTAGGAAATCCCATGGACAGAGAAGCCTGGCAGGCTACAGTCCATAGGGTCGCAAAGAGTCGGATACAACCGATGTGACTTAACACACATGCACACACCAAGGTAGCATTCAGTCACTTAGTTGTGTTCAACTCTTTGCGACCCCATGGACTGTAGCACGCCAGGCTTCCCTGTCCTTCACCAACTCCCAGAGCTTACTCAAACTCTTGTCCATCGAGTCAATGATGCCATCCAATCATCTCATCCTCTGTTGTCCCCTTCTCCTCCCACCCTCAATATTTCCTAGCATCAGGGTCTTTTACAACAAGTCAGTTCTTCACATCAAGGGGCCAAAGTACTGGAACTTCAGCATTAGTCTTTCCAATGAATATTCAGGACTGATTTCCTTTAGGATAGACTGGTTGGATCTTTTTGCAGTCCAAGGGACTCTCAAGAGTCTTCTCCAACACCACAGTTCTAAAGTATCAATTTTTCAGCACTAAGCTTTCTTTATAGTCCAACACTCGCATCCATACATGACTACTGGAAAAACCATAGCCTTGATTAGATGGACCTTTGTTGGCAAAGTAATGTCTCTGCTTTTTAATATGCAAGTGGCTCAGATGGTAAAGTGTCTGCCTACAATGAGGGAGACCTGGGTTCGATCCCTGGGTGGAGAAGATCCCCTACAGAAGGAAATGGCAACCTACTCTAGTAGGTTTCCTACTCTTGCTTGGAAAATTCCATGGACGAGAAGCCTAGTAGGCTACAGTCCACAGGATTGCAGAGTCGGACACGACTGAGCGACTTCACTTCACTTCACTAGGTTAGTCATAGCTTTTCTTCCAAGGAGCAAGTGTCTTTTAATTTCATGGCTGCAGTATCCATCTGTAGTGATTTTGGAACCCCCCTCCCCTCAAATAAAGTCTGTCACTCATTCCATTGTTTCCCCATCTATTTGCCATGAAGTGATGGGACTGGGTGCCATGATCTTAGTTTTTTGAATGTTGAGTTTTAAGCCAACTTTTTCACTCTTCTTTTCACTTTCATCAAGAGGCTCTTCAGTTCCTCTTCACTTTCTGCCATAAGTGTGGTGTCATCTGCATATCTGAAGTTATTGATATTTCTCCCAGTAATCTTGATTCCAGCTTATGCTTCATCCAGCCCAGCATTTCTCATGATGTACTCTGCATAGAAGTTAAATAAGCAGGGTGACAATACACAGCCTTGACGTACTCCTTTCCCAATTTGGAACCAGTCTGTTATTCCATGTCCAATTCTAACTGTTGCTTCCTGGCCTGCATACAGATTTCTCAGGAGGCAGGTCAGGTAGTCTGGTATTCCCATCTCTTGAAGAATTGTCCACAGTTTGTTGTGATCCACACAGTCAAAGGCTTTGGTGTAATCAATAAGCAGAAGTAGATGTTTTTTTGGAATTCTCTCACTTTTTCTATGATCCAGTGGATGTTGGCAATTTTATCTCTGGTTCCTCTGCCTTTTAAAATCCAGCTTGAACATCTGTAAGTTCACGGTTCATGTACTGTTGAAGCCTGGGATTTTGAGCATCACTTTGCTAGCATGTGAGATGAGTGCAACTGTGCAGTAGTTTGAACATTCTTTGGCATTGCCCTTCTTTGGGATTGGAATGAAAACTGACCTTTTCCAGTCCTATGGCCACTGCCGAGTTTTCCAAATTTGCTGGCATACTGAGTGCAGCACTTTCACAGCATCATCTTTCAGGATTTGAAATGGCTCAACTGGAATTCTATCACCTCCACCAGCTTTGTTCATAGTGATGCTTCCTAAGGCCCACTTGACGTTGCATTCCAGGATGTCTGAGTGAGCTCTAGGTGAGTGAGCACACCATCATAGTTATCTGGGTCATGAAGATCTTTTTTGTATAGTTCTTCTGTGTATTCTTGCCACATCTTCTTAATACCTTCTGCTTCTGTTTCTGTCTTTGATTGTGCCCATCTTTGTATGAAATGTTCCCTTGGTATCTCTAATTTTCTTGAAAATACCTCTCGTCTTTCCCATTCTATTGTTTTCCTCTATTTCTTTGCATGATGACTAGGAAGGCTTTCTTATCTCTCCCTGCTATTCTTTGGAATTCTGCATTCAGATGGATATATCTCTCCTTTTCTCCTTTGCCTTTTGCTTCTCTTTTCTCAGCTATTTGTAAGGCCTCCTCAGACAATCACTTTGCCTTTTTGCATTTCTTTTTCTTGGGGATGGTCTTGATCACTGCCTCCTATACAATGTCAAGAATCTCTGTCTATAGTTCTTCAGGTACTCCGTCTATCAGATCTAATCCCTTGAATCTATTTGTCACTTCCACTGTATTTGATTTAGGTCATACCTGAATGGTCTTGGACGCAGGGTGGCTCCTCCCGGCCGCCGCCGCTGACCTCAGAAACGGGGTGGCTCCTCTCAGCCGTTCCTGCACNTCTGTCTATAGTTCTTCAGGTACTCCGTCTATCAGATCTAATCCCTTGAATCTATTTGTCACTTCCACTGTATTTGATTTAGGTCATACCTGAATGGTCTTGGACGCAGGGTGGCTCCTCCCGGCCGCCGCCGCTGACCTCAGAAACGGGGTGGCTCCTCTCAGCCGTTCCTGCACCGTCACAGTCTGGCACTCTCGGCCGCTGCCCCTGACCTTGGACGTGGGGTAGCTCTTCTCAGCCGTGCTGAGTGCATCGGCTGTTGCAGCCGCTTGTGATGGTGTGATCACGATGGTGTGACCACTCATCTAGAGCCAGACATCCTGGAATGTGAAGTCAAGTGGGCCTTAGAAAGCATCACTAGGAACAAAGCTAGTGGAGGTGATAGAATTCCAGTTGAGCTATTCCAAATCCTGAAAGATGATGCTGTGAAAGTGCTGCACTCAATATGCCANGTGAACCCTGGGAGTTGGTGATGGACAGGGAGGCCTGGCGTGCTGTGATTCATGGGGTCGCAAAGAGTCAGAAGAAAAATGAAAGCTATTTTATAAGTCAAGTGAAAATCCTGAAACTAAAGAGCTACAATATACGTTATGAGAAAAATAGTCACTGGATGAGCTGAAGAGA
The DNA here is from genome assembly GCA_006410615.1 of Neotragus moschatus. NCBI lineage: Eukaryota > Metazoa > Chordata > Mammalia > Artiodactyla > Bovidae > Neotragus > Neotragus moschatus. The sequence goes on from SJYA01002750.1 coordinate 1,693,989, forward strand.
AGATTGGAGACAGAAGAAGAAAGGGACAAAGAACTTGAAAACAGATCAATAGAAATTATACAATCTGAAAAGCAGAGAAAAAAAAGATCTTTTTTTTTTTTTAAAAGCAGAGCTTCAGTGACCTGTGAGACAATAAGTGAGCAAATAACACAAAGATTTGTTCTCATGCTCTATTAGATCATGAAACAAGCAGAAGTGAACTTACCATTTTTAATTTTTTTCTGTCATTCGGTGAAGATTATTATTGCTTCTGGCATGACTATCAAAATGTTTCCGCTTGAATAATGTTGTTTCTTACCATTAGATTGGTTATAGCATTCAAGAGGTCCAACCACTCTGACAACAGAGTGGCAAACACCTTACCAGCATAATCAGTCCATTAATTTATGGACGCCTTGATTAAGTTGCAACAAAATAACATATTTCTTGACAAACTGTCTCAACATTCTTTAATCTACCTGTCTCACCAGCTAACCAAACACAGGTCATTATTGCTTGGCTTGACTTCTCCCTCCAGCAGAACCTGGGAAGCCTGATTCAGACAGTAAAGAATCTACCTGCAATGCAAGAGACCTGGGTTCAATCCCTGGATTGGGAAGGTCCCCTGGAGAAGGAAATGGCAACCCACTCTGGTATTCTTGTCTGGGAAATCCCATGGACAGAGGAGCCTGGAAGGCTACAGTCCATGAGACTGCAAAGAGTCAGACATGACCGAAAGATTTTTACTTTGTTAAATAGCTTATAATATGTTCCTCATTTTTCCAGGGGATTAGGGAGAGTCCTGTAAAAGGAAACCATATCATCTTTTTTTTTCTGATATCCTTTAGTTAAATCTCATAGTTTTGAAATCAGCAAAATGTTTCTTTTACTAGTTTGTCTAGATTTACCTTTTGTCTTGGAAATCAGGCTGAAGATTACTTTCCGACACAATGAGTACAGCCATTAATAACTCCACAATAATCCCTCTGTTCTTTGGCTAGCTGCTATTTTCCAGCATGTCTTCAAGAAGGAGAAAGAAGTTCCTCTCATACATGATCATATCTGACAGATTGGTTGCTATGGTAAATGCTTATATGCAATGATACCATTCAGTGATTTTTGCAGGGCATGTAATGCTTGGTCAGAGAACACAGGGAAAGTTCTATTCAAAGACGAAATCAACTTGATACCTATTTAGTCAGCATCTTCCATGCTGCTGAGGCTGCAAAATATCTAACAGAAGTTGCTTAACTTCACTAGGAACTGGGTGGGTCAATTATTGAACATTATCATTCCGGTGCCTGTAGCAGCAGAAGATAATATCAGACATTTTATAGCCAAGCTCATAGAGCCTTCTCTTGTCACAATCAGTGTGACTATAGGTAAGAGTTAAAGGCACAAGCCTTAGAAGCACAGTCCTGGTATTCTAGTTATCATCACGCCTTTCAGTGGAAAAGAGACCCACTGTTGGACCTTGAAACAGCAGCAACGTTAACTTGACATTTCTGTAATAATGACTCAATTTATCCCATAAGGTTTAATACTTAGATCTTAGAATATTCATGTTTTTAAGCGGTTCATAAGCAGAGAGGAGTCTTAAGAAATTGGATGAAGAGGACAGGACTGCATCAGGTGAACCTGCAATTGTAAATTATTGATTCTAACAATAAGCATCATGAGCTAAACTTAACACTTAGCCTGGACTCCCTCTGCTTTGGGGCTTTCCAGCTTACTTTGTCCATAAGCCCCACAACCTTACCATGTGCTCAAGCTGCTGCCTTGCCGTTTGGCTCTTATCTGAAATTTCTACTTGTTCATTTGTTACAGGCATATTCATTTATTACAAGCATATTCATATATTATAAGCATACATCCCTGCACAGAGTTATAAAACTCACTTTAAAATCCTTGTCTGCTAATTTCAACATTTGGGTCATCCTAGGGTTAGTATCCATCTGAGTGAACTCCAGGAGTTGGTGATGGACAGGGATGCCTGGCGTGCTGTGATTCATGGGGTTGCAAAGAGTCAGACACAACTGAGCGACTGAACTGAACTGAGGGTTAGTATCCGCTGCTTATCTTTTGTGTATGAGTCTCATTTTCTTTTTTCTACATGGTAATGTTGGATTTCATTCACCATGAAGGATTCATTGTAGAGGCTCTGTGGGCTTCTGGGCTTTATTTTCCACTGTGGCCTCTTTTTAAGAAAAAAACCCATAAAAGTCTGAAACTTTTCCAATGATGTCCTCTTCTTCCAGATGGTGACTCCTTTCTAGGGTCTGCCTGCTTTTGTTTCTCTCTGGGATGCTTAGGTAATTGTTTTTATATTTTGTCTAGAATTTATAGTTATCTGTGGAAGATTGGTTAAATAGAAACTACTTTGCCATGACAAGAAGCAGAGCCTCATTTTTATTTTTATTTTTTTACTTTTGATCTATTTGTGACTTTATATAAATCTTTTTCTTATAGATAGCATGTAGTTGGATCTTGCCTTTTCATCTGGACTGATGACTTTTGCCTTCTTATGGGGATGCTGTCTTCTTGTTTAGTCTCTAAGTCATGTCTCACTCTTGCAACTTCATGACCATAGCCTGCCAGATTCCTCTGTCCATGGGATTTTTCAGGCAAGAATACTGGAGTGGGTTGCCATTTCATTCTCCAGGGCATCTTCCTGACCCAGGGATTGAACCCAAGTTTCCTGAATGGTAGGCAGATTCTTTACCAACTGAGCCACCAGGGATGTTTAGACCATATCTATTTGAAGTAAGTTTTTAACATACTTGGTTTAATTTTACAAGACTGCTATTAATCTAATATTTGTTCTCTCTATTCTATGTTCTTTTTTCCCCCTTTTTTCAGCCTTCTTTTGGTAGTTGAGTATTTTTAAGTATTTCATTTTAAAATCACATTGTTTCGTCTACTTTAATTCTTTATAAATGGTTTCCCTAAAGTTCATAACTTATAAATAAAATCATTTATAATGCAGGTTTAACTTAACATAGTTTACTTTCAAATATTATAATATGTCATACACAATGTAAAGAATAATATAATTCATTTTTATTTATGCTATTTCTGCTATTGTCATACATTTTACTTGTATATATTATAAATAAATAGTCTATTATTTAAAAATAACATTTTAGACCAGGGAAATTATCTTTTATATATACTCTTATCATTACCATTTATAGCAGTGTCTACTCTTGTGTAGATCCTATTTTCCATCTGGTATTATTTTCCTTCAGTATGAAGAACTTGTTTCAACATTCCTTGGAGTGCAAGTCTGCTGGCAATGGAGTCTGTCATTTTTTTTTAAATTGGTTTGAAAATGTTTTATTTTGCTTTCTTTTTTGAAGAATTTTTTTCTATGGAACTACAGGTTGATAATCTTTTTATAAACTACTTTATTGCACTATAATTATCATTACAAAAAAACTGTACATATTTAATGTATACAATTTAACAAGACAATTTCTTTCCTTTCAGCATTTAAAAGATGTTATTCCAATGTCTTCTGCTTTGCATTATTTTTAATGGGAAGTCTCCTACTTGCGTGAGTATATCCGATAGTCCTTTTTTCTTCTTTGTTTAAAAAAGGTGACCACAGTTCCATCATCACATTTAATAAGATTAATACTACCTTAGTACATATCCAGAGCATATTCATATTTCTTCAATTGTCTCAACAATTTCCTTCCCCCTTCAATCTGGGTGTGTCTTATAATGACCAACAGAACATGATGGAAGTGATGCTTTGTGAGTTCTGGACCCTAGGCCTTAAGAGGAAACCCAGCTATGAAAAGAATTCAGTCTAACCTAATGGGGGCATAAGAGGCTGCATGGAGGAAAACTGAGACTCCAGAGCTGACAGCCAGGACTAACTGCCAGACACCCCAGTGAGGTCACTGCGCATCTTCCAGTCCAGATGACCATCCAGCTGGTTGCGGTTGTGCAGCAATGCCACAAGAAACCAGGAAAGAAACTGCCTACCTGCCCCATGGATCATGACAAGTAATAACTCATTGCATCTTTAAGCTACTATATTTTGGAGTGTTTTGCTAAACATTGGACTTCCCTGGTGGCACAGTGGACAAGAACCTGCCTGCCAATGCCAGGGACACAGTTTTGATCCCTGGTCTGGGAAGATTCCACATGTCACGGAACAATAACATCCATGCACCACAGCTACTGAGCGCACGAGCTTTAGGACCTGTGAGGCCCAACTAATGAGCCTTTGAGCCACAGCTACTGAAGCTTGCATGCGCTGGTGCGTGTGCTCTGCAACAGGAGAAGCCACCACAAGAAGAAGCCTGAATACTGCAACAAGAAGTAGCCCTCCTCATCACAACTAGACAAAGCCCATGAGCAGCAACAAAGACTCAGTGCAACCAAAAATAAATAATAATAAAAGACAATAAAAATATGTGCTAAATATAAAACATAAAAACTCTAGAAGTATTTAGATAGAAGAATTAAGTTGCCTTTAAGGAAATAAAAATTATGTTAATCCAAGATATAAAATATTAAATATCAGAATGACAGTTCCACAATTTAGTGGAAAACAGTAAATGTTAAAATGAAAATTTTAAGAAGTATCTTAGAATCAATGAAATACAGCAGGTCTGTGAAAAGCAGGATGCACACAACTCTGAGAATATGAGTAAATGTTTAAGGACTTTCTCTGTGGGGTCTTTTAATTTGAATATCAGGATATTCTTGTTGTCTAAGAGAAACATATATACTTCTGTTTACTTAAGGACGTATAAGATAAAAAATAAAAATGTATTCTTTAAGGATGATGAACAGCTTCAAAGTAGTACTGTATATGTTGACAAGATTTAAAGTTAAAGAAAATTAAAAAGAAGTCTCACTGTGAATATATTTTCTCTAAAAACCTAGTTTTATTTTTAAAAGATGGAAACAGAATCTCACAGCTCTAATTATTTTAATATTTTGCTTTTCTTTTGTACATTTAAGAATCTATCTGTGGTGTCTAATAAACACATGGAAAGATGCTCAACATCACTCATTACCAGAGAAATGCAAATCAAAACCACAATGAGGTATCATCTTACACCGGTCAGAATGGCCATCATCAAAGTGTCTATGAACAATACATGCTGGAGAAGGTGTGGAGAAAAGGGAACCCTCTTACACTGTTGGTGGGAATACAAACTAGTACAGCCACTATGGAGAACAGTGTGGAGATTCCTTAAAAAACTAGGAATAAAACCACCATACAACTCTGCAATCCCACAACCCTAAGGAAACCAGAATTGAAAAAGATACATGTATCCCAATGTTCACTGCAGTACTATTTACAATAGCTAGGATATGGAGGCAACCTAGATGTCCCCAGTAGATGAATGGATTAAGGAAGCTGTGGTACATATACACAATGGGATATTACTCAGGTNGGAATAAAACCACCATACAACTCTGCAATCCCACAACCCTAAGGAAACCAGAATTGAAAAAGATACATGTATCCCAATGTTCACTGCAGTACTATTTACAATAGCTAGGATATGGAGGCAACCTAGATGTCCCCAGTAGATGAATGGATTAAGGAAGCTGTGGTACATATACACAATGGGATATTACTCAGGTACAAAAAAGGACACATTTGAGTCAGTTCTAATGAGGTGGATGAACCTACAGCCTATTGTACTGAGTGAAGTAATCCAGAAAGAGAAAGACAAATACCGTATATCAATGCACACACATGGACTCTAGACTCTAGAAAGATGGTACGGACAATCCTATGTGCAGGGCAGCAAAGGAAACACAGATGTAAAGAACAGACTTTTAGACTCAGTAGGGGAAGGAGAGGGTGGGATAATCTGAGAGAATAGCATTGAAATATTATCACATGTAAATATGGTATCACACAAATATTACCATATGTAAAACAGATAATCAGGGCAAGTTTGACGCATGAAGCAGGGCACCTGGAGCCAGTGTTCTGTGGCAACCTGGAGGGACAGGGCGAGGAGGGAGGTGGGAAGAGAGTTCAAGATGGAGGGGACACATGTACAGCCATGGCCGATTCATGCTGGTGCATGGCAAAACCCACCACAATATTGTAAAGTAATTATCCTCCAATTAAAGTAAATAAGTAAAAATTTTAATTTATTTATCTGTTTTCATTTTTAGAATTCCTCCAACACACCAAACAGATTATAAGTGACAAAGTGATAGTTAATATCAAGATTAATAAAGAAAATTTGTTTTAGTCAATATAAAAGGTTTATCTGTAACCCAAAATTTCTTTTTCTTAAACGAATTTTTTTTTTTAAGGAACACAATTTTTTCTTAAAGGAACATTGTATTAGAGATATATAAAAGCTTAATTAATCTGATGGTTTCTTAATCTGATGGATAAACAATTAATTTCATTGTCTTCCTACCCTAATAGTATTTTATCAAGTTAATTCTTGACAGTTTATATTTAGACAGTTTCAAACATGGTGCCATATTTTTGTTTTATGAAATTTTGTATCATAGTGGTATGTAACTCTGTGAGAACATTCCTTGTTTAACCAGAATATAGGTCATCAATTATTAATTCTTAACTTGCAAAAGCATCAAAAACTGAAAATATTATATAAAACCATAAAAGAATTCTATCACTCAAAATAGATTATGCAGTGGTTAACAAGCAAGCCCCATATCTCAGTGGCTTAAAACAGCTTGCCCCTCATGATCAGCAGGGGGCTCTGCTCAAGGTCGTTACTCAGGGATCCAGGCTGTAAGCAGGCTTGTATCTGATACTGCCCATCTCCATGCCAGAGGACAATTCAATACTGGGTCAAGAAGTGCCACAATTAATTTCAGCTCACAATTCAAAAGCCTGGACTAGACACGTGACCACACCAAATCAAACCAGAAGGGAGGATGGACATTCGTAACATATTTTAAGAGGTGTGGAAATATTTGGTGAACAACACTAACGACTAAAGGCTTTCCAGGTGGCACAGGGGTAAAGAATCTGCCTGCCAGTGTAGAAGACATAAGAACATGGGTTTGATCCCTGGTTCAAGAAAATCCCTGGAGAAGGGCATGGCAATCCACTCCAGTATTCTTGCCTCTAAAATGCCACAAACAGAGAAGCCTGATGGGCTACAGTCTGTGGGGTCACAAAGAGTCGCACACAACTGAGCTATTGAGCACAAACACACACACTAATACTACCGCAGACATTCTTTCCTCCAGGCTTTGGGATAGAACCTCAACTTAAACACTGCTCCTATTTCACTCAGGTCCAGTTCTACTCCATCAGGAGCAGGTCAATAATAGAGACTGATGGAACCCCAGGAGAGTTGCCTGGAAGACTGTAGCTAAAAGCAACTCAGATCTTTACATGGCAGACAAAAACATTCAGTCACAAAGTTTATCATCAATTTGACTCCTACTTTTCTCCAGGAATAAAAATGGGGATAAAATAGGTTAGAAAGGATGACTCTGGCCTGGATGTTAATTCACCAAATTGATTAACCAGAAACGTAGCTTTTCTATGGGAAGCAAACTCTGAAATTTTAACACAATGAATGCATAAGACAAACAATGAGAGTTTCCTGGTGGTTCATTGTTTTATTTCATTGATGGTGTGATCACTCATCTAGAGCCAGACATCCTGGAATGTGAAGTCAAGTGGGCCTTAGAAAGCATCACAACAAACAAAGCTAGTGGAGGCAATGGAATTCCAGTAGAACTATTTAAAATCCTGAAAGATGATGCTGTGAAAGTACTGCACTCAATATGCCAGCNTCTTTCATCACTCTAAGTATGTCTTGCCATTCCCTCCTGGTCTGAAGAGTTTCTATTGAAAGATCAGCTTTTGTAACAAAAAATATATAGATTAAATATTATCAACTTTTCTTAGATAAAACTGTTAATTTTTTAAAAGTCTTACTGCAGAAGCTGCTTATCTTTGGTGGATTGTTTCCTCACCAAGTTGGAGATTTCCTTATATTCTAAGTAAAACCTTAGAATAGCTTGCCTAACTCATAGTTCAGATTATTGGAGGACTGGTTTTGGCCATGGAAACCTGACTACACTGCATTTGACAGACCACAAAATTTGGTTCAAGGATGGGTAATTTAGACTTGGTTCAAAGTTGCTACTACTTTACTCCTAAAGCAATCAATAAGCACACGAAGTTTGTGCATGTGATAGAGATGCAAGCAGATAGATGTTTTTCCATTGTGTCCCTCGCATCTCTGGGAGACACACTGAAACTTAATACCTCTTGTCAGCCTGCCCAGAGTCAGGTATTCCACTCAACTAGAGAAGTGTGGACCTTTATATCTCTAGCCACCAGCACACTATGTTCCACTGCAGAGTGGTAACTCAGCTACACCATCCACGCCTAATGTCTAGGTTCCAGGCCTTGAAGTTCTTTCTATGAGGACACCAGGGAAAATTCCTTTATCAACCTTTGTTCTACTGTCCATCACATCTGTTGGGCTAATCTAGCCCTAGGCTAACCCATTTACCCTGTCCCACCCTGTCTGTCTCCCCTAGCAGACAGTGAGCAGCTTAAAGGGACCATAAACCAAGTCTTGTTCTGGACTCTCTCTTGGGATATATGTACCTATTTAGTGTATATGAGAGTGCTTTGTAATAAAAAAAAAATTCAGCAAGCATGTAGTGGTGTTATTGTTAGACATAGTTATTTTAATTTATCCTAGTTCTGATACTGATTTGGATAAATCTCTTTTTTTGTACCTCAGCCTCTTCTAATGGACTGGGAAAAATCTCACTAGATTTTAATAAATATTATGCATAATTCTTAATCATTTGGAAAATAAACTGAAACCAGTTTATGAACATTACTTATTTTGAATTTCCTATACATGAGGGTTTATTGCAGTCATCTCCTTTGTAACCCAGTCCAATGGCAGAGATTTTAATGGCCTCATCACATCCTAGATTCAGCATAGTTAAGTGTCACTGAGTTTATTTTTGTAACCACAAACCCTGCTAGTTTGAATGACAGTCTTTCCTCAAATCATATCCCTAAGTTCAGAAGCTCATTTCATTCACTCATCTTTTTATTTTTTGTAACATTATTTAAATTTAACAAATTGCTGCATGTGATTTATTTTGAATTTAATTACAGAGCCAAACTGCCACATATAATTATGGATGTAAGTAGCAGTCAATTCTTTACCCTGATGGCTTGAGAAAGGCTGAAAAGTGTAGCACAGTCTTTCTACATAATCTCCTATGAGCCTTCTTTGCCTGCCATTGAATCAGTGCTGACAAATAAAGTATCAGAATAGCAACTAATAAGAGGTCATGCTTTTGTGCTGAGCCCACCCCTCACTCCTCATTCATGATGATGCTAATGGGATGCTATTTAACAGAGCTCAGTAAAATTTATAAAATCGGACTGCTTGGGAAGAACCTTTGCTCCAACATGGACAAATCGTAGCACTCCAGGGGTCAGTTTAAACTAAGTTGTAATATGACATACTTCCCTTTGTTACGGGCTAAAGCTCTAATGTGCATTTTTATACTCTGGGGGAAGAGACTTAGCAATTTGGAACATCACAGGCACATATAAAGAAAACAAATACCTCACTGATGATAATACTAGTTTCAATTGTATACAACTAGTGAATTCCAAAATGGGTAAGTAGTAATAATTTTCCGGGGTTCTTTACTCAATGAGGTTTTTGATATCTTCTTTTTTTAAATTTGTTTATTTAAATTATTGACCATGCTGGGTCTTGGTTGCTACATGCAGACTTTCTCTAGTTGGGATAAACAGGGGTTACTCTCTTATTGTGGAGCACGGGCTCTAGGGTGCACAGACTTAGTTGCCCTGTGGCATGTGGGATCTTAGTTCCCAAACCAGGGATTGAATCTGTGTCCTGTGCATTGGCAGATAGATTCTTAACCACTGGACCATCAGGGAAGTCCCAAGTCTGATATCTTTTTAACACTACATATACAGAGATTAGTCTACAGCTGTGAAAACTTGGGCAGGTTATTTAAGTTCTCTGAGCCTTAGTATCTCTACTTCCAATTTAGAAATAGAATTGTGTGGATTAACTGAATGTGTGTAAAGCATTCAGCACAGTGCCTGGTGCATAGTGATGGCCAACAATGGCAGCTGTCATTATTCTTTATATTTGGCCTTCCTCTACTGCTTTTCTTTCAATTTCTGCAGCCAGACAAATAATATATGTTTAGGGACTGCTTATGTAGCCAAAATTTGGTATTGGCAGCAACTTTGTCTCAATGACTGTGAACCCTGAGGTTCTTGGATCTGCTGACCCTAGGACTCCCACTAAGCAGCTGTCTTAGTTCAGGGTTCTATAACCAACACACCATAGACTGGGTGGCTTAAACAATTGCTTCTGAGCCTCAGTTCTGGAGACTACAGCATCCAACATCAAAGTGCTGACAGACCTGGTGTCTGGTGAGGTCTGCTTCCTGGTCTGCAGATGGCCATCTTCTTAGCAAAATCTCACATGGCAGAGAGAGAGGAAGTAGTTTCTCCGGTTACTCATAAGGGCACTAATCCTATTCATGAGGGCTCCACCCTCACGACCTACTTACCTCCCAAAGGCCCCACCTCTGAATACCATTAGAGATTAGGGTTCAACAGATCAATTTGGTGAGGCCATATTCAGTCCATAGCAGCAGCCCTATTTTCAGATAGCTCCTTCTCTAACCTTGCCTAGATACTTTTTCACAAAACAAGTAGAACTTTCCAAAGAGCTTAAATAAACCTACCATCCATATAGGCATATTTAAAATTTATTAGGCAAGTTTGCTAATTTAGGTGAACTAGGGAAGATTTCATAAAACAAATCAAACTTTTACACTTTAGTAATTGTCTGCTCTGATTTTTCTATATTTTTTATGCATTTCTTTTAAAAGAGAATTTGAGATGTTCCTGGTTCTAATAACAGGATGAATTTTAGAAGGCTACTCTAGAAGGAATAAAAATATTGGATTGGCCAAAAGCTCATTTGATGTTCTCCATATGATCTTATGGAAAAAACCCAAGTGAACTTTTTGACCAACCCAATAGAAAATGACAAAAGGAGATGTGAAAAACCAAGAAAACTGGAATTAGATGCATATGTTCATCAGAGGCTCATATCCATTGATTTTATTTTTAAACAACTTAATTGAGATATAATTTCGATACCATAAATTTCCCACCGTAAATTATGATTCAATAATTTCAATTTTAGAATATTTACAGAGCTGTGCAGCCATCACAGCAATGCAGTTTAGAACATTTCATCAGCTCAAAAAGAAACCTCTTATCCATTAGTATTAATAGTAACACCCAGCTCCTTCACTCATCCCAAGTCAATCATTAATCTACTTTCTATCTCTACAGATTTGTCTGTTCTGGACATTTCACATGTATTGAATCATATGATATGTTTATCATATCATAAGATATGATATCTTTTGTGTCTAGCTTCTTTCAGTCAGCATAATGTTTTTGAGCTTTGTCCATATTGGATCATGTATCACTGAACTTTAAAAAAGAACATTTTATAATTTTATTTCATTTTCAGGCGAAACTTCTCATTTTAGTCTCTGTTGAGAATCGTAAGACATGAGATATAGTTACTTATAAAAGAATAACTTATTTAAATGGAATATTAGTCATAAAAAGGGACACATCTGAGTCAATGCTAATAAGGTGGATGAACCTAGAGCCTATTATACAGAGTGAATTAAGGCAGAAAGAGGAAAACAAATACTATATTTTAACACATACATATGAAATCTAGTAAGATGGTACTGATGAACTTATTTGCAGCACAGCAATGGGGATACAGACACAGAGAACAGACTTAGGGACATGGATTAGGCAGGGAAGGAAGGAGAGGGTAGGATAAATGGAAAGAGCAGCATGAAAACATATATACCACCATACGTAAACAGACAGCCAGTGGAAATGTGCTGTATGACTCAGGAAACTCCAGGGCTCTGTGGCAACCTAGAGGAGGGAGACAGGGTGGGAGGTGGCAGGGAGATTCAAGAGGGAGGGGACATATGTATACCTACGGCTGATTCATGCTGATGGATGGCAGAACCAGGACAATATTTTAAAGCAATTATCCTTCAATTAAAAATATATACATTTTAAAAGAATAACTTATAAAACCTGCATACTAGTGCATTGCAAGCAAGCCCTAGTGACTTGTATAATAAAGAGAAATAGTTTCAGACAGTAGAATTGACCATTAAAGGGTAAACAGGGTTGTTTGGGACTAACATTAGTTGAGAAATAAAAATACCTTATATAGAGGAATTAGAAAAGCTAAAGAACGGAATCTTTCATTGGACAGTGAAACACAGCTTTGGGAAACAAAGTCCTCTTTACAGGTGAAATCACTGCTGAAAGTTTCTAAGGACTCTTGAAAGAACTGTGATAAATCAATAACTAATATAAGACACAGCTACAATCTACCCAAGGAAAAATGATGGGCAAATCTGTCAAGGGGACAACCTCATGTCCCTTTAGAAAAATATTGGACTTTATCTTTTAGAGCAGTTTTAGATTCACAGCAAAGTTGAGGGGAAGATCTAAAGATTTCCCATACTTACTCTATCTCCACACTTAGTCCTCAGCCTTCCCCATTATCAACATCCCTCAAGTGAAGGGTACATTTATTACAGCTGATAAACCTACACTGACACATCATTGTCACCCAGAGTCCACAAATTATATTGGCTCACACTTGGTGCCTATACAATCTATATGTTTGAACAAACTTATGACAATATGTATCTACCATTATAGTATCATACACAGCAGTTTCATTGCCCCAAAATTCATCTGTACTCTGCCTATTCATCCTTACCTCCCCTCCCCAACATCTGGCAACCTCTAACCTTTTTGCTATCTCTAAAGTTTCACCTCTTCCAGAACGTCATTTAGTTGGAATCATATAGTAGATAGCCTTTTCAGATTGGTTTCTGTCACTTTGTAATATGCATTTAAGTTTTCTCCATATCTTTTCATGGCTTGATAGCTCATTTCTTTTTAATGCTGAATAATATTCCATTGTCCAGATGTACCACAGTTTATTTATCCACTCACCTACCAAAGGACATCTTGATTGTTTCTGAGTTTTGACAATTATGAATAAAGCTGCTATAAACCTCATAAAAACATGTAGGTGTTTGTGAACATAAGTTTTAAACTTCTTTGGGTAAACACCAAAGAGCTCAAAATTGGCTGGATCAGATGGTAAAACTATTTAGTTTTGTAATGTTTTATATTTAGTACTTTCCTGCTTTCTTTTCCAGCATTTTTGCCCTGGGCCTTGCAAATGACACAGCTGCCCTGCCAAGAACTCATTTAAGAGGCAAGGAGCTGGGTTGGTGGCTAGGAGCCATATCTTGATTGGGAGGGAACAAAATAGCTAAGTAAAGGTCAAGCTTGGAGGTCATGATGCCTAAATGATGGATGTAGGAAGCACATCTCGTGGGATATGAGCTGATGTGTGGACATAAACTTACAGGAGAGATAATATTGCCGGGAACCTAGCATCACGTGGGTGGAGAGTTTTTTCTTTACTTTGAGGGTGTCTTTTACTTCATTTTCCTTTTTACAACTAAAAGATAAAGAAAAAAGTTAACAAAGGTATACAGGGATAAATTATTCCCATTTTACAGATAAGGAAGCTGATAGCCAAGAGTTAAGTATGTATTTCATAGTCAGGGTTAGCCAGCAACAAATTTGGCCTCAATTCAAATACTGATGCCCGATTCAGGCACCATTCATTGTTTGCCACTGTTAATCATTGGCATGTACCTTTCTAATTTCTGATAACCTTCCACTTGCCAGTGATTTATATACAATGTCATTTGATTCTCACACAATTCTTTCAGATGGTAGGTATTACACCACACATTTTAAAAGGAAGACCCTATAATAAAAAAAAAGCTAAGTAATTAACTCAAGATCACAAAACCAATAAATCTGCCTCACTTCAAACTGAAAATTTTTCTACTCCACCACAGCTGGGCTTCAACACAGAGCCGGCTTAAGGCTTGATGACCCAAAGGGAAAAGGAATCTGTTTTAAAGTCTATGATAATGTATTTGAATTTTTCATATTTTTAAGAATTAAACCTCAACATTTTTTACTTTTATAAATAATAACTACAAGTGTACNAACTGAAAATTTTTCTACTCCACCACAGCTGGGCTTCAACACAGAGCCGGCTTAAGGCTTGATGACCCAAAGGGAAAAGGAATCTGTTTTAAAGTCTATGATAATGTATTTGAATTTTTCATATTTTTAAGAATTAAACCTCAACATTTTTTACTTTTATAAATAATAACTACAAGTGTACACCGAAGAATTGATGCTTTTGAACTGTGGTGATGGAGAAGACTCTTGAGAGTCCCTTGGACTGTAAGGAGATCCAACCAGTTCATTCTAAAGGAGATCAGTCCTGGATGTTCTTTGGAAGGATTGAAGCTGAAGCTGAAGCTCCAGTACTATGGCCACCTCATGCAAAGAGTTGACTCATTGGAAAAGACTCTGATGCTGGGAGGGACTGGGGGCAGGAGGAGAAGGGGACGACAGAGGATGAGATGGCTGGATGGCATCACCAACTCAATGGATATGAGTTTGGGTGGACTCCGGGAGTTGGTGATGGACAGGGAGGCCTGGCATGCTGCAATTCATGGGGTTGCAAAGAGTTGGACACAACTGAGCGACTGAACTGAACTGAACTGAACTGATAGGCTATCAAAAATTAAGTAGGTAAAAACAATAAAGAAAATAGAATTTTTCAAAAATTCAAGGTAAAGATTTGGCATAGACTGATCTATCACTCAACTAGCTAGTTAGGTTCTAGCAAGCTGGCAACTAATGCGCACTGAGACAGGAAAAGCAATCAACAAATTCATGAAACTTGATTATTTATAATTATCATTTGTTTTATATTGTCACTTGTCACATATCCCTGTCAGTTAAGATGGCAATTTCATGTGTGTACTTTACTGGTTTTCTCTACAGGGACCAAGACTCAATATTTCACATAGTGCTCTAATTCACATAGGAATTAGAAATGCCTCAGAATGATATTTCTTCACATTAAAAGTCTCTTCAAAGTTACGACTCAATATCTTTACTCTTTTTCCTACTACTACTGTAGTTTGTCTTTGCTTTTAGCTTATAAAAGAGAAGATCTTTTGCAGGATGACCGACTGTCCAATTGCCAAGGACTAAGGTTTTCCCTGAACAGACAGGGCTTTCAGTGAAAAAAAAAACAGAACAGGAGGAAATATTAAAACAATAAAGTATTGCATAATTGAGTACTGGAATTTTTTAAATATGGGACTCTAATCTCATTTTGGTCTCCAATTATCTACATTATTTAGAATAAGATAATTTAACATTTAATCTAAAAATGAAGATATTAGTGTCCATCTTTTGTATCTTTTTTATAAGATATAAAAATATAGTTTTTAATGGAAATGGAGGTTTCAATTAGCAACTTTATACAGAGGATTCTCCTAGTCCTCTCTTGATACAATCTGTACATTAAAAGGGGCTTCCCAGGTGGTGCTAGTGGTAAAGAACCTGCCTGTCGATGCAGGAGACATAAGAGACTTGGGTTTGGTTCCTGGGTTGGGAGCATCCCCTGGAGTAGGAAATGGCAACCCACTCCAGTATTCTTGTCCTGGGAAATCCCATATATAAGGAGTCTGGAGGGCTACAGCCCATGGTGTCTCAAAGAGCTGGACTAAAGCGACTTAGCACACGTGCAAGCATACATTAAAAAGGGAAACACTGAAACTGGGGATTTCTGGGGATCGATAATTAATAAAATAATCTTAGACAAATTTAAACAATTTTTTCAGGGTGTGTGATAGAGGTCTAATTTCATTTCCTTCTGCATGGGAAATGATTTTTGCTGGTTCCATAAACTACTCTTTTTGCACTAAACTGAAATGACACATTTATCATATGAACTTGGACCCATGGTTATGTTTCTAGTGAGTTCTTTGCCTATTCTAACTATGCATCATTTTCATACTGTTTTCACTCAAGAAAGCAGGAGTGTTAGGACTGACGTCAAGCAAAGACGGAATGTGGGAAGAGGTAAGAATGGCCAGAGAAGGAAAAGGAAGCCGTCAACACTCTGCAGGGTGAACAGATAAGGACTGTGGTCAGGGTAGCTACAGCTTTTGATGGCTAGAGAAAAACAAGCGGTATAGAAGGCAGTGGGATCAGAAAGGAACCATATTTATCAGGAAACTCCATCTTAGGGAGCACGATTTAAGAGAGGTAAAAGAGGCCACAATCTCTCCTTTTGAGTCTAACATATGGATACCAGGTTACCGAAATTTCAAGGAGGCAGCTGTATGTAGCTATGTGAAAGGCAGTGGGTGGAGGCAGCATAAGCATTTCTCTTCTAGTCAAGTGATCAAACAGCCATTGTCCTGAATTTAGCACAGACTTCAGCCAAGCTGTATTACCTCTTAATTTATGTGATAAGACTTGAGACCACCATCCTTTCTGAAGAATACTTCTTGGCCTGGCTAGGGACCTACGATATTTCATCACTCATGCCAGACAACCAGAGGGCAGTGTTTTAAACCATATCCACCATTCTACCAGTGTCCTGTCAACCTAATAACAGAGACTTGATATCTGCGAACTGTGATCACCAACCAGTATAATAATTAGCCACTGAATTCTACATTATTCTATCCTGTAATACTTAGAGAATTTTCAATTTAAGTGGTAGTGTTAGCATCAAAATATGCGTAGAATCCCGAAATAGCTGAACCTTCAATTCAGTTCAGTTCAGTTCAGTTGCTCAGTCGTGTCTGACTCTTTGCGACCCCATGAATTGCAGCATGCCAGGCCTCCCTGTCCATCACCAACTCCTAGAGTTCACTCAGACTCACGCCCATCGAGTCAGTGATGCCATCCAGCCATCTCATCCTCTGTCGTCCCCTTCTCCTCCTGCCCCCAATCCCTCCCAGCATCGGAGTCTTTTCCAATGAGTCAGCTCTTTGCATGAGGTGGACAAAGTACTGGAGCTTCTGCTTTAGCATCATTCTTTCCAAAGAAATCCCAGGGCATCAGCCCTGAGGGAGCTGAACCTTAGAGGGGAGAAAAAAGCCGCCTATTTACTAAGATGTGCTTTGTGTCCTGCAGAGAACAGTCCCTTCCACCAGGGGTCTCTAGCTCACTGACATTATCAGAATCTTAACTCCCGTAGACAGAGAAGTCTGGCCAGCTACATAGGGTTGCAAAGAGCCAGACACGACTGAGAGACTAGAAAACAGCAACAAAGTCTTCCATGGGATATAGTAAATCTGTGCTGTCCAATACCATAGCCAGAGCCACACGTGGCTATCTAAATTTAGTTAAGAATAAACAATAAATAAAAATAAAATTTAAAACTCAGTTCCTCAGCTGCACTAACTGCATTTTAGTGCTCAGTATCTACACATAGCTAGTGATTTCCATATGGGACAGTGCAGCTAGCTAGCGGGTGCAGTATGAATTCCTGTATATATAATTCATCAATGTAGAAATACAAGTTTAGGATTTCACTGTTAAAGGAACAAAGAGGCAGTGCCTCTCCTGAGCACTCCAGCTATATCTTCAGGATGGTGTCTGAATCCTCCCTTTATCCCAGTATCCTGAGTGGATGATGAAAACATTCTTCAGGATCACATTCAACTTACTCTCCCCGCACAGCCTGCATATTCTATCTCTTTAATAATGCATAGATTCTTTTTTTTCTCATATGGAGAAAATCAGGGCCAGCAAATTATAAGAAATACTTGTGGTTTAAAAAAAAAAGAGTCACTCACCTCTGTCCCTAACAGCTGAGAGAGCTGCTGAACTCTGGGCTTGCAAATGCTCCTGGATAAGATGAGTAAGGCAACTACATGCCCTCTTAAGACCTAAGACACCCAAGTGCAGCAAGACTAACATGTGTACTCCTTACAAGTAAAACTAAACTCTGGCCCATACAACAGGCTCCAAAAGGCTTAGACTGTGTGTGCAGCTTAGTCACAGAATGGTGTGGCTTCAGAGTAGTTTTGGTAAATAGCCTCAGCTAGATATTTAGACCATATGAGATGATAATTGCTATTTTTAGTGTGTGTATATATATACATATAATCAGTTTTCCTTTTATTTAAAATGAGGCTGTGACTTTAAGATAATTGTGATCTCAAGAGATAATGCTTATTCTTTATTGTGAATGTATCACAATAAGTACATCGCTAGTCAGTGAGAATACAATATTTCAAAATAATGATGCACTTTATTCCCAGGAGCTCAATGACAGACTTAATCTAACATTGTGGTCATTAAAGAAAAAAATCCTTCCTAGGTGGCCCCCTGAATTACACCTCTCTGTAAGATGCCATTCTTTTAACAGATAAAAGAGATTGCTCTTTTAATAGAAATATAGGCATGGGTTCTATTCTTTGTTCTATACACTTACATTTTGAACAAGTGGCTGAATTTTTTATTTTATTTTAAACAAAAACATGAGCTTCTTTTCAGGCTTAATTTGCCACTTCTGTCAAACTTGAGATGAAAATATTAATATGTTTGTACCTGGGATTTCTCTTATAGGTAGCATTTATCCTCAGTGCATGGGCCAAACCCTTGCCTGTCTGCATATAGTTCACTGCTTATCATGGCTATAAGTCATACAGGGTTGAAGATGGGGAAAATGAGTGATAAAATGAAGTTTAAGGAGGGAAAATTGTGGGTAGGAGGAAGCAGTGATTAAAATAGGAATGTTGGTCAGGAATGTCAACCTGAAGCGTTTTCTCCAGGCGCTTTGTTCCCAGAAATTGAAGGGGAATAAAGCAACTTTTCTATCAAACTCCACCTGAATTCTTTCAACTACAATGATCCAAAGAAAATACACCCTAATTATGAGTAGGAGCATTATCTATTAATATGTTAATGAAGCAGGTTTGCTAATGGTGAAAGACCTGAATTTTAATAAAATTTTAAGAGCTTCTTGATTACGTGTTTGTTAGTCGATATGATCGTTTAAAATTATCTCTAGGTGGCTTTACATGGAATAAAACCTACATTAGAACTGTATTCTAAACAGGCCTTAATGAAGCAGGTGAGGATACCATCTGTGACATAAACACTGTCAGCCAGAAATTCACTTCAAAAGCAATGTAAACTAGTTAACAAGAAACGTGTTATCATATCTGCCAGTAACAGCTTTCAATGTAGGTAATTTATGCATTTACTTGCTAATTTTTTCCAACATATTTGCTTATGAAAATAATGTTCAATTGAATTAATAGATACTGCCTTTTAATACTAGAAGGGTTATTTTTCATTAAAAACGAACCAACTCTAGTGTCCTGTTTTGACAACATCCCATACCCAGAGGGAAAGTGTTTTATGCACCCAAACCCAGACGCTGTTTGAGAAAAAAAAGAGTAGAGTCACCCCAAATCCAAGTCAAACCAGAACCTGTATAGAGAGCTCACTGATGCGTCTTGCTGAATAGGAGAAATTGTATTACCTGTTATCCAATATGATTTTGGCATCAAAGTGACTGGTAAGCCCCATCTGCCACTCCAGGATGCGGGTGAAGGTGCTCGGCGTCATTCCCCTCTCTGCGCATTAGAGGTGAGAGGCCCCGGTTAGAGGTGAGCCTGGATTACAAGCCAGGGCTTCTGAAGAAGACACGCCCTAGGAGGCCGCGGAGAGCCCCAGCTAGGGCGGAGCCCGCGAGAGTCAGAAGGGCGTGGGCCACGGGCCTGGTGTATCACGGGTCTGTGGTGTGGGTGGGGCCCGCGTCTTCCCACTATATGTGAAGCAGTGATGATGCTGTTAGCAAGCAAATGAAAGTGAAGTCGCTCACTTGTGTCCGACTCTTTGTGACCCCATGGACTGTAGCCTACGAGGCTCCTCCGTCCATGAGATTTTCCAGGCAATAGTCCTGGAGTGGGCTGCCATTTCTTTCTTCAGGGGATCGAGCATTGTAGACAGACGCTTTACCATCTGAGCCACCAGGGAAGCTCAGTTGTTAGCAAGGAAAAGCACCAGTTAATCCTAGAATCCTAGGAATCGCGGCTAAGAACCATGCATGTCTCAAGTGCTCTGCGGCTGCTGCTGCTGCTAAGTCGCGCAGAGCTAAGTCGCGTCAGTGTCCGACTCTGCGCGACCTCATAGACGGCAACCTACCAGGCTCCGCCGTCCCTGGGATTCTTCAGGCAAGAGTACTGGAGTGGGTTGCCACTGCCTTCTCCAATGCATGAAAGTGAAAAGTGAAAGTGAAGCCGCTCAGTCGTGTCCGACTCTTCGCGACCTCATGGACGGAGGAGCCTGGTAGGCTGCAGTCCATGAGGTTTTCCAGGCAAGAGTACTGGAGCAGGGTGCCATTGCCTTCTCTGCTCAAGTGCTCTAAACACCCTAATTCTTAACCCAAGAATGAAGGGAAGTGAAGGGGGTGGGTGGGCAGAGACCTCTTATTCCCTCCATGTCCCTCTGAGACACCCTGAAGAGAGGCTGCAGAGGAGAGCTTCTGATAGGAAGTCGCTGTCGAAGAAGCAAGCCCGTCTTAGAACCCGGAGGTGCTTCCTCCTAAGCAGCCTTCCTTCAGCCAAGGTGGTGGGGATTCAACCAGGTTTCTTAATTTCCCAGGGTTTGCAATGCTTTTTATTTGATGGTGTCAATGGAACATATATCTGTGGTAGTTATCAGAAATCGATAAGTTCTCCTAAGTTCTTGGTAGGGTTTCTAATGAGATTTTAGAGAGTCTTTCATAAGGTTCAGTTCAGTCGCCCAGTCGTGTCCGACTCTTTGCGACCCCGACGGTTGATAAGAGACAGTTCAAGAAGATGATTGGCTATTTCAGCGGCTTCCAACTGGGCCCTGGGTGAGTTTCTTTGAGGGCATGCTGCCCTCTAGGGGTTGAAGCACTTGTCATCAAGGAGGATTTCAGAGGTTTAAGAGCCTTGCTTGTTTGAAGGAATGAAGTGCTTTCCTAGGATTTTCATAAAAATGATTCACTCTTTTCATCCAATTGTATTTAAGCTCTAGAAATATTTTATTCAGAAAGTATCACCTATTCTAAAGGCTATTTAAATACAACAATATTAGAGTCAATATAGCGCGTTCTCTCCTCTCTCCTCTTTTCAAGATTCAGTACATGCCATCATGTGAGGTAGGTGGGGACAGAGAGACAATGTGTAGGCATTAAAAACCCTAATACTCCAGTTCCTGATTATTCAGTGCAAAAGTCTCTCTTAGCTTTTATTGGTGGCTCCTCTCAGTAGGACCTTCCACATGCGTCCACAGACTTCAGTTTTACTGAGCCAGTTGTCAAGAAACAGCAGAATGTCTATTTGAACCCAAGTGTTCCTATTCCAAAATCAGTGCTTTCTCCATTTTACCACCAGAAAAAATACAACTGGCTATCCCTTAACTTTTAAATAATTTGTAATTTGATGCTTTTCTTTTTATGCTTCTCTGATTTTGCACAATAATCACAGCTTTCATTGTAAATGAAAGGATTTACAGATAGATAAGTAAATATGTGACAACCATACATTTTATCATTTGGCAGGACATTCATCCAAAACCTCAATGTTGCTAACGTTGCCTAGAAAGAAAACCGAATATGAAAATTATCATGGTATAGACCAAGAGCCACAGAAAAAAGGCATGTTCTAAAGGACCGAGAGAGTGAGCCAGGAAAACATAAAATAGCAAGATAAAATGAAATTAGAGGCACAGAGTAAATGAAAAGAAAAATGGGATAAAGTATTAACAAACAACAGAATTTTGACCTCCTACAGCAGGGGTGCTTCATACACCACAAATGGACTGCTCAGAGAATCCAGCCTTTTCTAGGCAGGATGTGTGCTCACTCCCTCTGAGGGGAGCTCCCAGCTGGACACTTCTCTTGCTTTCCCCTGCAGCCCTCCAATACTCCCACTCTAAACATCAGGAACAAAAAGGTCACGGCAGGCTGTAAAACTGTTCTATAGTTACTGTGTTAGTGAAGAGGGAGTTTGTAGAGTGGAAACCACCGCACAGAGAGAGGTAATTCTCAGAGTTATAAACAGCTGCAGATGGGAACTTTACACACAGTATGCCCTGTACACACACACAAACACACGAATAAATAATAGCATCACAGCATAAATTTGAAAAGGACTTTACTCATTAGTTTTCTAACCCAATTACGTAAAATGCACAACTCACCTGAGCTCCTCTACTAATCCTCTTTCAGCAGGTTTTTGTCTAAATTTCATTTACTTAAATCTGCCTTTATCTTGAAATCAACTAGTCCTAGCTCTGGTGGATTTGATACAAATTTTTATGGTCAGATACATCTTTCCAAAGTTCTGGCTCAATATATCAATACATAATAACAAGGAAGAACCCTATCCTACTCCTAGTCTTGGTGACCACACTCTGCCCCATTCTCACCATCTACTCTATTCCTAATACACTGTAGAGAGAGCATACATACCAGCGGGGTTGCTTTTCTAATGATGGTGTTGATGTTATTCATGATTTTCACTCCTTCTTCATAACTTCTGAAAATGACTGCTTGAAGTGGAGAAAAACAGTGCTTGGAATTCCCTAGTCATCCGGTGGTTAGGACTCTGCACTTTCACCACCGAGGGCATGGGTTCAATCTCTGGTGAGGAAACTAAGAACTAACGCATGGCCAAAACAAACAAACAAACAAAAAACAATGCTGACAGGGCTCTAAACAAAAGAAATCAAACTGTGTGGGGTCCTCTTCTTTCAGGAAAGGAACTGCTATAGAATGGTGGGGGCATCTGTTATTTAACGCTTGAAGTTGCCTTAGAAAGCAGTCTGGCATATCCTTTCTTTGAAAAAGAGCTGTTTTTAAACTAAGTATAAATTGATCTGCTGGTGTGTGTGTATATGGAGAGAGAGAGAAGCTCTGTTGCCCACTGCCTCTGCTGCCCACTGCCTCTGCTGTCTAACTTAATACATTTTGCTACAATTGTAGGCTAGTTCCTCTAATTCAGTGCTCAAATGGACTGCTGCTGCTGCTGCTAAGTTGCTTCAGTCGTGTCCGACTCTGTGAGACCCTATAGACAGCAGCCCACCAGGCTCCCCCGTCCCTGGGATTCTCCAGGCAAGAATACTGGAGTGGGTTGCCATTTCCTTCTCCAATGCAGGAAAGTGAAAGTGAACTCGCTCAGTCCTGTCCGACTCAGCGATCCCATGGACTGTAGCCTACCAGGCTCCTCCGTCCATGAGGTTTTCCAGGCAAGAGTACTGGAGTGGGGTGCCATTGCCTTCTCCAAATGGACTACAGACCTCAAATGACTACTCAACACCTCCTCTCCCTCCTCCTCATCCTTTTCCTTAGTAGGCATTTGAATAACTTCTTTTCCTTTAGAAAGTTTTCTTTAGCCTTTGGGGGTTCCTTTCTCAAATCTTTTATGAGCTTAATTACCTTTCTCTGGATGGCTTAAGTTATAAGGTGACCAAAATGGAGATGTAATATTCACCACCCCTCTCTCATGCCGAAATTAAAGAGGACAAATCACAGGGGTAAATAAGGGGTAGAAATTTTATTGTTTCTTAACCACACTGGGTTTCTTATGACTCATCTTCTGTCAAGTATAGTCATCCCTGTCCTCATTTTAAACCAGCTTAAGATCACAGTGCTTACTATTACTGATGGATGGATGAACTTGTTCAGGCATAAACAACTAAATGACCCAGAGTGAACCTAGAAGAAATTTCCCAAGAAAATGCTGTACTTCCTCTTCCTCTGGAGACCAATTTGGTTCTAATTTAGGGTCAGAAATGAAGGTTTCTGATCTTCCCAACCCAGGCCCAACCAGTAACCCCAGCAGAAGTGTTAGAAGCCTGAGGCATTTCGCAAAACAATGTCTCAGCTTAGACCCCTCTGGGAATACCTAGATCTCCTCCCTGCCCAGCTCAGGCCTGGGCCTAGAGCTCTGCTGTTTTGCTCATCCGTATACATTTTACACGTATTTCCTGAAAGACTGTCAGATGCCGACCACCATACTGGGTGCTGGCACTACAGAGGCAAATACAATTTATACGGTCCCTGTCCTCATGCCAAGTAAAGAAGTAAGTAGGCAGTTATAGAAGTGTGGTTAGGGCTGTAATGGGAAAGCAGAGAGTGCCATGTTTAGACGGAGTGGGTCCCTGAAGCTGACCTACACTGGGGCACAGACAGGAAAAACCTCTCTGAGGAGGATATGCTTAAATCAAGGTTGGAAATGTCCTTTGATGACAGAACAAGAAGAAATAAGTGGGAAGAGCTTGATGTCTTTAAAGAACTGGACTAAATTAAGTATAATTGCCTGTACAGTGTGTCAGGTTGGGTGAAGTGGGAGGCTTTGGTGAGTGAGTGTAGGGCATTAGGAGGCCAGAGTGGCTCATAGCAAGAAATGAGACTAAATAATAACCATAACCCATGTTTGGAAGTTTGGGCTTGATTCCACAAGTGGTAGGAGCCACTGCCGGGTTTTAAGCCTATGAGCAAATATAGGCTTGGAGGCATCACATAAATATATTCACACTGTGAATACAGTGTGGAGAAAAAAAAACAAAGGAAAAGGAGATGCGAGGAGGCGACTGCAGGAATCCAGCTAAGACAAGACGGTGGTCCGGACACTGCAAAACCAGTCTCCGTGAATCACTGTATCTCCCCTTTCTCGTTCCCTGATGAAGAAAATCTGTGTGAGGTAGGTTGGCTTGCTATTATTGCATGTTAAAAATGTCTTTTATGATTTGTATTTTTATGATGCTTTGGTGTTTGGGGGCCTTGTGGACAGGAGAGGGATAGCCCCTCCCAGGGTTAGCTAATTTCTAGAGACAGCAAGCAACCTGCCTGTAAGCATGCCTTCCACATGCAAACTAACCAATTCAGTCTCCGTACTCCAAACCATCTCCCCTATCTGACTTTCACAGTCTAGGAGGCAATATCCCTCTGCTCTGTTCACCTCACAGCCAGGTGCTGGATAACTAGGGACCACTTCTGTAACCCAATGAAATTATTCAAAGAAAGCAGCCCTATGATTAGCTGCTTACCCAGCCTTGCTCATTTCTTCCCACAAAAAACCATAATAAAGTCCTTTGCCCATGCTTTCTCCTCACTCCTTCTGCCTCCTGACCAACGTTGGTGCTTCCCTAGGTGGTCCTGTGTGGTGTGGCATGCCCTCCCATTCTTGGAAACAGTAATTAATAAACTCTTTCCAATAGCAATCATCTCCTGATCTGTTGTCCTGACCATGTTGTTGTTTAGTCCCTAAGTACTGTCTGACTCTTTTCTGACCCCATGGACTATAGCCCACCAGGCTCCTCTGTCCATGGGATTCTCCAGCCAATAATACTGGAGTGGGTTGCCATTTCCTTCTTCATGGGATCTTCACAACCCAGGGATCAAACCTGTGTCTCCTGCTTGGCAGGTGGATTCTTTACCACTGAGTCATCTGGGAAACCCTGTCCTCAACATACCTGAGTCAAACAAAATCCCAAGTGCATTTTAAAACAAGTTGCATTTCACCTAGGTGAGCCTATGCTAAGAAAAGACTTAAGAATCTATGACTAATTTTCTTTAGACCTAGAGTGCTATACAGTTTTATTTAATACTCTTACATGTCACCCTACTTATATCTTCTACAGTAGTTTCATAAGTTCTAGAGGAGAGTTAACAGTCTTCTGTGAATCTTAAATACAAATGGTATTGGATTTAGCAACCAGGAAGTCATTGGAGGGCTTGACGCAAGGAGTTTCAGCAGAATGGTGGAGCAAAAATTTATTAGATTAATTTTATAGAAGACTGGGGGATTTCTTCTCTGACCATGAAGAATTAGCAGCAATAGGAATTATCTTTCAACTGTAAACAACTGTAAACTTGATTAAATAGATGAAATAATAGTTTTCAGACACTGGACAGTAGGCAGTATAAGTGTGATCATGAGAGAAGGAAGACAAATGAGATGAGCTTTAGAATTTGCTAGCTTAGCAGCAGTAGCAGCTTACTGTTTAGAGCCAGTTTCAGGCCACACTGCAGGGGAGGGGAGCTCAAAGAGCCTAACACTCCTACTGAGGTGAAGAGAATAAAATCAAAGTTTGAGGATACCAAGATGGCTAGAATTTATAAGGCTAAGTATTGAAAAGAAGAGTGCTTCACAGAGGAAAAGCTCTGAAGATCCTTAGAGGAGTCCTCTTGAATCTCTGGCTGAGTACTGATTTGCATGCAAATGAGAGAAAATTCCCCAAGGCTGGGAAGAGTAGCCAGAACAATTCCCAGAGATCACGCAGTGCTAGAAGGAGTTCATGCCCTGAACCAAAACAGAGAGATTCCATAATATATTGGTTACAGTTCTCAGAAGGCTCATGCTTCCGTGATGGAACTAAATTAAGTCCTGCTTAAAAAGGCTGTTCTGAACTCAACCTAACAAAGCTTAAAGTCAAGCTTCACAAGGATCAAAGTGATCCACAAGTACTTTAACTGCATGTCAGGGGGGAAAAATCAACAATCTTTAAAGGCATACAACAAAATCTAGTAGCAAGTAAAGCAAATTCACAATTCTGTATCCAGTTAATTACCCAGACTGTGAGGGAAGGAGAGGGCAGGACAAACTGAGAGAGTAGCCTGGAAACATACATTACTATATGTAAATAATAGCCAGTGGGAATTTGCTGTGTTACTGCAGGGAGCTCAAACCAGTGCTCTGTGACAATCTAGAGGGGTGGGATGAGGTAGGAGGTGCAAGGGAAGTTCAAGAGGGAAGGGACATATGTGTGACTATGGTTGATTCATGTTGAAGTATGGCAGAAACCAACACAATATTGTAAAGCAATTATCCTCCAATTAAAAATAAATTAATTTTTAAAAATTGCCAGGACTTTAAAGAAGCAAATAAATATGATCCATAACCAGAATAAAAAGTACTTTACAGAGATGGAAACAAAAATGAAAGAGATCATGGATTTCATAAACAAGGCCCTTAAAACAAGTATTATAAATCTTATGAATACATTTGAGGATTTTAAGAAAAATATAACCTTGATGAGGAAAGAAGGTATAAAGACCCAAATAAAACTTGTAGAGATTAAAAAATAAAATAGCAGAAAAGATAAGTGAATTTGAAGACACTGAAAAAGAAACAAACTAACATGAAGCACAGAGAGAAAAACACACTGAAAAAAAAGAGAAACAATCTTAATGAGTTGTGGGACTAATCAAAGGATATGATATGCCTGTAATTTGAGTCCCAGGAGGAGAGGAGACTTAGGGAAGAAAAGGGGACATAAAATATCATGGAAGAAATTTTTTAAAAATTTTAATGCGAATTTATTGAAAATTATAAACCTATTTATCCAAAAAAATCAAGGAACCCAAACAGAATAAACATAACTTAAATCACTTCAAGGCACATCACAATCAAATTGTTGAAATCCAGTGATTATGAGAAAAATCTTTAAAGCAGCCAAGGGAAAGAGAGTCATTACCTAAAGAATAATAAAGATAAAGAATGACAGCAGACTTAATATCAGGAACCACACAGGCTAGAAGATACAACATCCTCAAAGTGCTGAAAGAAAAAACCTTCCACCCCTAATGCTGTAACCAATGAAAATATCTTCTAAACATAAAGGTGATCTATAAGCTCAAAGTAATTTCAACCAAAATTCAAGCAAGCTTTTTAAAAAAAAATACAAATTGATAAGCTGATCTTAAAACGTATTTGAAAATGTGAATTACCTAGAATAGCCAAAACAATTTTGAGAAAACAAAAGCAAAGTTTTAGGACTCACACTACCTGACTTCAAGACTTACTATAAAACTATAGTAATCAAAAGAGTGCAGTGGTACTTGTCTGACTTAGTATGAATAGAATCCTAGATTTCTAATTTATATTCACTAAAATCTTTGATATAGTTCCATGTATTTTGGCATCTAGTATTACTGCTAATAGGCTTCCCTGGTGGCTCAGATGGTAAAGAATTTGCCTGTAATGCAGGACACCTGGATTTGATTCCTGGGTTGGGAAGATTCCCTGGAGAAGGGAATGGCTACCCACTCTAGTATTTGCTTGGAGAATCCCATGGACAGAGGAGCCTGGCAGGTTATAGTTTATGAGGTCACAAAGAGTCAGACACGACTGAGTGACTAACACTTTCATTTTCATTACTGCTAAAAGTCTAGAAAATTCATTATCTTAGTGATTTTTTTAAAATTTTGAATAAGGTATGAAAGTGGAGAGTGAAAAAGTTGGCTCAAAGCTCAACATTCAGAAAACGAAGATCATGGCGTCTGGTCCCATCACTTCATGGCAAATAGATGGGGAAACAGTGGAAACAGTGTCAGACTTTATGTTTCTGGGCTCCAAAATCACTGCAGATGATGACTGCAGCCATGAAATTAAAAGACGCTTACTCCTTGGAAGAAAAGTTATGACCAACCTAGATAGCATATTCAAAAGCAGAGATATTACTTTGCCGACTAAGGTCTGTCTAGTCAAGGCTATGGTTTTTCCTGTGATCATGTATGGATGTGAGAGTTGGACTGTGAAGAGGCTGAGCGCTGAAGAATTGATGCTTTTGAACTGTGGTGTTGGAGAAGACTCTTATGAGTCCCTTGGACTGCAAGGAGATCCAACCAGTCCATTCTGAAGGAGATCAGCTCTAGGATTTCTTTGGAAAGATTGATGCTAAAGCTGAAACTCCAGTACTTTGACCACCTCATGTGAAGAGTTGACTCATTGGAAAAGACTCTGATGCTGGGAGGGATTGGGGGGCAGGAGGAGAAGGGGACGACAGAGGATGAGATGGCTGGATGGCATCGCTGACTGGATGAGCGTGAGTCTGAGTGAACCCCAGGAGTTGGTGATGGACAGAGAGGCCTGGCACGCTGTGATTCATGGGGTTGCAAAGAGTCGGACACGACTGAGCGACCGAACTGAACTGAACTGAAACTTCTAATCCAATTCTGAGAATATAAAGAAATACTATGTTGTAAAAAAGAGGAACAAGTGATACAGTATTATTAACTAAAGTACAGCTTATGTTCAAATTTCACAAAATTTTATGCTAATGTCCATTATTTGTTTTCATACATTATTTAAGACTCCACACTGTATTTAATTGCATTGATCAGCTTCAGCCATATGCAATAAATTCTGGTAAATTCTCTTTTCATTTCTATTCTATTGCATTGCAAATATTTTCTAATTTTCCTCATTATGACTTCTTAGATACACCCATCATTTAAAAGTGGGACATTTAATTTCCAAATACATGGAATTTTGTTTAAGTACCTTTAATATAAATTTCTTATTTTTTAAACTTTAATTATTAAAGATTAATTTAATGTTAATCTTTGAGAGTTTGATATTGAAACTTGAAGTAAAAATCTTAATTTATTTTCTTAAAACATAATTTTAATATAGAGTGGAACTGTATCTACCTTGTTCAATATTTTTCAAATCTCTCATAAAGGTATTACCATACTTTCATAATTCAAAAAAATACAAATAAAAAAGTTAAAAGAGTGTGGTACTGATATACATCAATTTGTATTTCACAAAGGTATCAAGGTAATTCAAAAGAACAGGATAGTCTTTAATAATGGTGCTGGCACCATTTATCTGTGGGAAATGGGAAAACAGAGTATAAGGAAACACTTATACTAACAAAACAACTGGACATCTAGATGGAAAAAAAGGAACCTTGACCCTTACCTCTCAACAAAAGTTAAATTTAAGTGAATCACAGACTTAAGAGCTAAAAGTACAAAGCTTCTAGAAGAAAATCTTCTAGGAAAAAATATCTTCATGACCTTAGGTTAATAAAGATTACTTACAGCAGATAATCTTGAATCAAAAAAGAAAAAAAGTCAATAGATTGGACTTCATCAAATATGAAACTTTCACTCTTCAAAAAATTTCATTAAAAAACATGTGCAAGTCACTGACTGAGTTACAAAACTCATGTCTGATTGAATAGAGACTTCTGTCCAGAATAC
Organism: Neotragus moschatus; assembly: GCA_006410615.1. Lineage (NCBI taxonomy): Eukaryota > Metazoa > Chordata > Mammalia > Artiodactyla > Bovidae > Neotragus > Neotragus moschatus. Next base: position 1,723,991 of record SJYA01002750.1, read on the forward strand.
GTAAAGAACTCTTATAACACAGTAACAAGAAGACAAACAACCTGGTTTATTTTTTCAAATGAGCAAAAGATTTGAAGAGGCACGTGGCCAAAGAAAATATTTATGATGTCAAATAAGCACATGAAAAGATATTCAACACCTTAAGTCATTCGTAGTGGCGGTTTAGTTGCTCAGTCATGTCCGACTCTTGTGACACCATGAACTGTAGCCCACCAGGCTTCTTTGTCCATGGGATTCTCCAGGCAAGAATCCTGGAGTGGGTTGCCATTTCCTTCTCTAGGGGATCTTCCTGACCCAGGCATCGAACCCCTAGTCTCCTGCATTGCAGGGAGATTCTTTACCAACTGAGATATGAGGGAAATCCCCACAAGTCATTAAGTGAATGGAAATCAAAGCATCATGAGATACCTCTACAACTCACTAGGATGACTAAACTGTTAAAGTCTGAGTAACCCAGTGTTTTTGAACATGTGGAGGATTTAACACCCTCAGTCTACTTGAATGCAAAGTGCTACAGCCCATTTGGAAAATATCAATAGTTTGGCAGTTTCTTTTACAGTTCAATGTATACTTTTACATAACTCAACAATTGCATTTCTAAGTATTTATTCAAAGAGAATGAAGATATATGTAAACTCAAAGACTTGTCAATGAAACAATAAGGCCCTACTATGCAGCACAGGGAACTATATTCAATATCCTGTGATAAACCATAATGGAAAAGAATACGAAAGATAATATAAAAGTACAACTGAACCACTATATAGTACAGCAGAAATTAACACAACATTGTAAATCAACTATACTCCAATAAATACATATACATATTTTAAAGCATTTAAAGAAATAGAGCCTTAAAAAGGACTTGTTCATGAAAGTTCATAGCAGGTTTATTCATAACAGTAAAATAATTACTGTTGATAGCAAATCATATGCCCTTCAACTGGCAAATTGGTAAACAAATAGTGTAGTATTATCAATATAGTGGAATAATAGTCAGCAATTAAAAGAAACAAAAGACTACACAGATAAATCACTAAGTATTATGCTAAGTGAATAAAGTCTTACAAAAAGGCTACATACTTTAGATTATATTTATATATAATAAAATTACAGAAAAGCAAAACAATCACTACAGAAAGCTGATCACTGGTTCCCAGAGTCTTAGGGTGAGGCAGGGAATTGACGACACAGAGGCGGTGGGAATACTTTTGGAGTGATGGAAATGTTCTCTATCTTAATTGTAGTGGTTGTTACATGACTGTTTACATTTGTCAAAACTTGACGTCAAACTGATGAATGCTGTTGTATGCAAATTCTAACTCGATGATTATAAGGAGAGAGGGGAAGAAGAGAAATTGAAGACTGTGAGTTTAGGCAAGAATTTTAAGAGTTTTGCTTAAAGGGATGATAGTTGTCAAGGGAAGGAGGGTCAAGGAAAAATACTTTCATTTTTAAGATGGGGGAGATAGCGGCATATTTGTATGCTCAAAGGAATGGTGCAGGAGAAAGAAAAAAAATTGATAATGTACGAGCAAGAGAGCAAAATCACTGGAGTGATATCCTAGAGAAAATCAAAGCAGGGGCCACTCATTTGTGGTAACAGCAGGGAAGACAAAGCAAAAGGAAACACTAGCTTTTAAGGCAATGATGTCATGGGAGACATCTATGGATGATCTCTCTTCTGTTACTTCAGTTTTCACAGTACAGTAGGAACCTGAGTGTAAGAATGAGCGAGCAAGGGGAAAGTTGAGGAGAAACAAAATGGTATGAAACAGTCAAGGAGGATAATGGGAAAATGAAGGGTCTAGAGACGTCTAACATGATGGCCCAGCAACATTAGGGGCTCATTTGAAGTTAACAGTCATAAATTTAAACTCAGATCAGTCAAATGTGGTTGTATCTTTCCCCAGCCGTACTTTGCAGCCTGGATGCAGGTGCAGAGTAGGAGGAGAGCTGGATTTAAGAAGAGTTAGATAGTCTTACCTCATGTGAGGAGGCTGAGGGCATGTTCAAAGGCACGATTATAATGACTGGTCATGGAATTTAACCTGCGTAAGTAGGGAAATGAGGGCACCAGGGGAGAGTGAAAGGTGGGAGAGCTAATGGGTTGAAATAAAAAGCCTTCAAGATGTACATACCACTTCGGTCAATGATGCATTTTGAGGAATTTGTCCTTAAAAAACATTGAGGCAGATGCACCATGCCTGTAGGAACATTCATTTCAATCTTTTATACAACAGTAAAATTTATACTGTATATAATACAATTATATAAATATTAATTGAAAATTGGTTAAGTAAATTATAGTTCTATGTTAAAAACAGTTTTGTGTGATTGTGTGTTTATCTGTCAGGTAATATGTGAGGCTCTGCTATGGCTTTATCTGGACACTGGACAAAGAAACTTACATTCTGACATCTCAAATAACTGTTGTTTGTCCTTCCATTATTCTGATATCTATTTAAGTGAACTTCCTGGAATGATAGGTAACAATTGCAATTAATCCTTGCAGTGGTTTTTTATCACCTATAATGAGTCATGGCAGAAGAGGCTCCGTAGGAATAACCTCACACCAAGCAGTTAAAACTGTATTCTGATGATGGTTGCTCACAGTATCTTCAGGTGTTCTCTCACCTGCCTGTTCACCTGAGTGTTGACCGTTCTCCTAAATGTCACCAAGAGCATGTGGCGCAGGTGCTATTCAAATAATGAAAAGAGACAGAATTCCTATTCTTCTTATACTATCTGTAGTATAAAATGTACTTTACAGTGTGAAATAGCTCACTGTGACATTTCGTCTTCTGAAAATTTAAAGGAGCAATTAACGCTGTAAGCATGCATAGTATGTGGTCATAAATTTAAAATTTAGGAATCCAAATGTAGCAGATTGTATCATTATTCAAAATAACCACCTTCCCTCCTGCCCAGCTGGTATTAAGCTTGCTCAATTTGCCTTAGCCAATTAAATGCAAAAAATGATACAGATCATTTTCAATTGGAAGTTTTAACAGCCAATGGCATGTTCCCTTTCTCCTCCGAAACATCCTATTTAAGGGATTTTTCTTTCTGCTGAAGACTCAGGATGAAAATGAAATGATGCAGGCTGTAGGGACATGCCATATAAATAAGAAATGACCCTTTGCAGCTAAGGCACTGAGATGTTGGGGTTGTGTATTTTCTAAAACTTAGTCCTAGCTGATTGTTATGAGAAGATAAACAAATTGAACATTATATTGGGTGTATGTCCGTAATATGGAGTAGGGACTATGTTGATGCACAGCTGACTAGCAGATGTTATTCATGCATTCAATACTCTTGTTAATCAAATGTGGTAGGTGGTATTATCTCTAGATGATGATCTAAGGCACTGAGGTGAAAAGTATTCTCACGCAATAAACGTGACAGCTCAGTGCTCTCTTCCCAAATTAAGGCTCACTCAATTCTCAACTCCTGTTCTTGCCACTCTGTCTTGCTGTGCTTGGGATGAAGGAGTTCTAAGTTTGTTGCAGCTTTACACAGGACGGATCTATGTGACATATTCCAATCAGTTAGGGAAAGCTTTAGAGATAAGGAAGGAGTTCTGCAACTATAACCATGTGCAAAAAGAAAAAGAGGTAGGGCATGGTAGACCAGGGCATTTCTGAGCCAAACATTCTTCTCAAAAAAGGTTCTAAGGCATGAGGATGATGGCTGGGTGACTTAGGAGATGATAAAAGGTCTCCAGGCCTTACTGTGTAAAGGGATGCGGGAAGCACATCACCAAGACTTCACCAAGCCCTCCTGGAAACAGGATGAAGGAAAGTCTTCAAAAAGAGTCATGAGGTTATGGGAAAGAAAGACCTTGCTACAGCAGCCATAAACAGCTATGCTCATAGGAGTAAGGGTCAATTTAAAGAGAATTAATTTGGATTTTTTGGTACATATTTTGGCTTTCATCTTCCTTATATGCAATGATGTGCTGTTATCACCGTGGGCCCCTGTGTCCCCACGGAGTCCTTAGTTGGTAAGAAGTTCGAGTTCTCACCATCCTGGGAATCTCCGCACCCAGATACCTCCAGTTGGACAAGTTTCTCAGCCTCCTTCTGTTATCTGAAAATTAGCTGGCTGACACATCATATAGTAGCAAAGGTGGAAGAAAGTTAAACAAACTGAAAAAATGTCTTTTCAGAGGGACTGGGGGTAACTAAAAATTCTAAAATCAATTCTGAATTCCTCTACCTTCTAAGGCTTCACAGACATGGGCTTTGGGTAATGGAGTTTTCATAATTTACCAGAAGCTGATGAACGGCAGCTCCCCCAGAAACCATATTGCCCTGTTTGCACTCATACCAAGTAAGAAACTAACAGCCAGCTCCTCTGTCCATGTCCTCCTGAACCACTTCACAGTCTGTTTTTACCTTGTTAAAGGCAGAAATGATTGTGGTTCCCACTGCATGACTCTAGGTAGAGGGAACAATTTGAGGCTGAAGAAAAAAGGAAACTAAGGGTAGAGGAGAATTGTTCTTTCCAAACCAATATGATCTCAGTCATTTCTCTTTGTGATTCTAATTTACAGTGATACAAATGAAATATACCCTTGCACTTTCAACAGCTCACCTGAATCTCCTATTCATCACACCACGATTATATTAGTGAGAAACCAAATGTCATATGAAAGTAACTCTCCTTAAGACCATAGATTACTTATACATTTCAGTATTTTCCATATTATCTTACAAAGAAAATATTTTTAGAATGAGAATAACAAACTGTCTATCCTCTATGGGTCTGACAAGTGAGACTATAAATTAGAGGTTTTCTTTCTCATTAAAAGAACTGAACACTTCCCAAATCTGCTTCATACCTACTTATATGTGTAGTATATGCACATTTACAAACTTAAAAGAACTTTCCAGTGTTTTAAGGTTGCTCAGCTGTTAGGTATAACTGAAGAATTTGAGCACATATTCACTTTTCTCTCAATGAGTGATAAGTTAGGTGAAGAAAGAGAAGATTCTTGTTTTCTGGATGACAAAATTCTGGAAGCTCCATTTCATTCTGTTAGTTGCCTACACTCCCACACACCCCCAAACTGATAAAATGATTAACCCTAAGATAATATTTATCCAAAAATATGGAAAATAAGAAAATTCTACTCTATGTTTTAACTCAAGTAGGAAATGTTCCCCACAATGAATTAGGAACTCTGCTGAACAGGTGGCTGGACAGATGATTGAGTCCATCTATGTGATTAGGCAAGAAAAATAGTTTCTCAGAAAAGTGGTTACTTCTTTACTCATAAAGTTTCTTTTCCTTCTCCTGGTCTTCTGTGTGTCTCTTGCTCTGAATTTCAATTTGGTTGTTTAAAAAAATAAGCTTTCTTGTTATTTCACTTTTTGCTGAAGCTTCTGTCAGACCCTGATATGTTATGACAACTCAGGGTTGCCTCTGGTTGAGATTTTGCCTCCCAAGAGGTAATTTAAACCTAAACTGGTAAATTCTTTAGGAAGAAGCACGGCTTAAAACACTATCCTTCAGCAAAGCTGGAGAAGGAAGTTATATGGGACATCTCAGGTGAGAGAGTCAAGAGCCCTTTTAATGGGTTATTGGGCACTTTTGTCTCTGGTTTAATTTGCAAACAGCCTCCACTCCTTTCTAGTGAATTCTGCCAAGTATCTTATCCAGCCCCTAGGAAAGGAGAAGGGGTGGGTAGTGGGGGAGATGGTATTACAAGGAGAGAAAAGGGACAGTCCAATTCAGAGCTTTTAGCTCGGGGAATGCATTTGAAAACCCATCGACTCATAAAGGACCACCCAGTCAGAACGCAGGAGATTAAGCATGACCAAGGTCCCCTCAGATGGTCTTTCCATTACACCCTCCTCACAGCAACTATACTGAAACTAGGGCAGCTTTTGCAACTACAGGACCTCGATAAAGAGCTAGAGATTTTTATTGGTCCACAGGGCAGGGTATCAAAGAAAGTATGATCTTCTGCTTCTAAAATCTGATGTTATTTTTCTGGATAAACAACAAGAACTCTATGCAGGGTATAGCTGGGAAAAAGAAGAACCTCCCATGCTTACAAATTTGGGGAGGATGTGAGACTGTTTAACAGCCTGATTCTTCCTGGTTAAAGNCATGGCTGATTCATGTCAATGTATGGCAAAAACCACTACAATATTGTACAGTAGTTCACCTACAATTAAAATTAATTAATTTAATAAAAAAAGCTTTAACATTCTATTTGGTTTTTCTTTAGATCTTTTATTCCTTTGCTGAGACTTTGTTTCTAAAAAAAAATTGATTTCAAGTGTATTTGTTATTGCTCATTGAAGCATGATGTCTGCTTTAAAATCCTTGAGAGAAAATGCCAACATCTGTGTTATTAGTACCTCAATGTTGCTATCTTTTGTCTCTCCTCATTCAAGTTGAGGTTATCCTGGCATGATAAGTATCTTTTATTGTATACTGGACATTTTGGGTGTTATGTTGTGAGGCATTGGATTATATCTCATTTTAGTCTTTTCCAGGTTGTAGATTTGTTTAGCAGATCCAAGTGGGATGGATATTCAGTTCTCCCCACGGCTCTGGTGACACCAGAGAGGAGAGTGGGGTACCAGTTTGCCGTTTGTATTCTAGTCATTCTACCTGCCTGCCACTTGGGGCGGGGGGTAGAGGCTCAGGTGCTTCTGGACCCATTGACACCAGAGGTGGAGAGAAAGTGGCATGCTGACCAGTACCCCCTTGAACCACCTTGTTTTGCCTCTGAGAGGGGCTAGCAGCTCAGCCTTCCCCACCCCCATCGAGCCCCATGGACACTCCCCTGGTAGGTAAAGTGCTTTGCCAACAAGTGCTGCTTCATTCTCCCTCCTCCTGTCTGTTGCCACTGCCCAGGGGTAGAAGTTCAGGTCCCGGCAGGGCCCTGCCAATACCAGGAGTAAGGAAACAGAAAGCTAATCTCATTCTAGCTCGCTGCTGCTGGGTAAAGATGCAAGTTCAGCTTCCCACTGAGAGTGGAGTATCAACTAACAACACTTCATACCATCTTATTCTGCCTTTTAGTTGCAGGATGGGAATGGAAGTTCAGCTCTTCTTTGGCCCCCTGACACCGACCCAGTGGAAGAAATGAAAGGCTATCTTATAATGGCGTATCCCAGTTGCCTCTGGTGGGGCCAGGAGTCCAGCTATCCACATGGTCTACTGGTACCAGAGTGGTGAGTGGACGAGTTTTTCTTTGTTATCTGGCTAGAGTAGGACCCCATGGCCCCAAACTTCCCTGTTCTATTAGTCTACTCTTTCCCCAGTCCTTTGGTTACAGGGAGCAGGCTTTTCTTGAGGCTGTTTCATCTATACGTAGTGGCGGTTTCAGGGCATAGCCTTCTCTGGCCCATCCAGGATATATGGCACGCAGAGAGAAAATCCAGATAGCTCACATCAGTGCCATTCCTCTTCGAGCCAGCCTGACATCTCTCCAACTTAAAAAAATATATTTATTTATTCATGGCAGTGCTGGGTCTCTGTTGCCGCAAGCAGGTTGTCTCTAGGCTGCAGCGAGCAGGGGCTACTCTTTCTTCATTGTGTATGCAGGCTTCTCGTGGTGGTGGTTTCCCTTGTTGCACAGCTTCTCTGCAACACGTGGACTCTAGGGCACGTGGCCTCAGTAGCTGCGGTGTGTGGGCTCAGTAGCTGTGGCGCATGGGCTTAGTTGCTCCACAGAGGGTAGGATCTTCCCGGACCAGGGATCGAACCCACATCCCCTGCGTTGGCAGGCGGATTCTTAAACACTGGACCACCAGGGAAGTCCTTTGTTCAGATTTTTCGTGTTCTTATGTTTGTTTGATTATATCTGAAGTTGTTTTTGCTTTTCTACATAAAAGGAAAAATTAGAGAGGAATGGGGATACTTTCCATTGGCTGATACCAGAAATCCAGGTTCTAGATATGTTTTTGAAGGTAGGGGTTAGTAGGATTTTTGACAAAAAAGTTATTATAAAAAATATCTTTTCTTCCCCCAGTATGAATCACATGTTCTCAGTGGGACCAATGACATTCCAGCTCTAGCTGATAAACAGATGGCAGGAAGGAGGCTATTATGACCCTGTTTACCTGGATGCTAAATGTTGCACTTGATGCTTTCTGTGCACCAATCCATTTATTCCTCAAAACAATCCAGTGATGGAGGTGTACTGATGTCTGCAACAACTTTGAAACTAACCCTAAAAGGAAGATGGATTGGTGACTGGCTAGACTGAAGAGGAAGTGTAGTAAAATGTTGAAGCCAGAATCTAGATGGCAAGTATATGGATGTTCATTGTAACATATTTAAATGTCTTTATGTTTGAAAAATTTTATAACAAAATATGGAGAAAAGGAGACAACCTGATGAAGAAATGATTTTGACAACTCTCTCTTGTAGTTAAACAAGACTGCTTGCCCAACTTTTTACTGAGTTTAGTAAGTAGAAAAGGCAGAACTAAGGCGCAGATTTTCTAAATCAAAATCCCAGAGTCTACAATATATTCCAGAGACAGTGAGTTGACAAGTTGGGGGCTTAATATGAACCACAGTGTTAACAAATTTTTGAATTCGTTGCTCATGTTTAAAATTAGAAAAACTTGCATAAAATGTGGATTCACGGCTTTACATGGGAAAAAAACTAACCCAGACATTCTATGAATACTGACTCTCAGGCTCACTGTATAGCAACAGTTGTCTAGAACGTGGCCCACTTAGATGGGGTAGTCATTCTCTAGCTTGCCATTCATCCTCTAGTCTCATCTCTCCCTCATGTTCCTCAGACCAAAAGAGCTGTAAGTTGCATCACATTTGCCCTTCTTGCAAAGTTAAGAGGAAAGTAAAGCATTTCTTGTACTCATGGTTCTATCAAAAATGAGAAAATTTTGACTTTGTGGAGGGAGAATGATATTTTAATAGAAAAATGGGAGAGAAAAAAATTCATTTGGAACTAAGGATTATCCTTACATGTTTAATATGTAAAATGAGTCTCTGCAGAAAGAATACAGCTTTTAAGATTATAATGAAACATTAGATCCTATTACATATCTATGTAACTTACACAGGGGCATATTGTTAGTGACCTCTGTGCATAAAATATATCATTTGTGAGTGACGGTAGTTTTTATTTGTTTTCCTTGGACTAGTCTTTTAGACTAAATTATTTGGAAATTTCTCAACTCTTGAGATTTAAATGTGTTTTTAAAAAGAGAATTTTGTATCACAGTAAATTAGGATGCTTATTTTAATTAATAGGGAGAAATGCCACAGAAATAAATCTGTAAAATTCTATGCAAATGAAATGTCCTAAGCATACTCCAAATGAATTACTTTTTCTACTTTAAAATTCTTATACTAATAACCCGTTATATTATGTGGAAGATTTTAAAGAGTTTTCATGTAAAAACAAAACAAACAAATATAACAAATAAATAACAAAACAGAAACAGACTCACAGATAAAGCGAACACACAAGTGGTTACCAGGAGGGAGGGGGAAACAGTGGAGCGGGGCCAAATGGGGATTAAGAGATACAAACTGCTATGTATGAAATAAACACATTATGAGTACGTATTGCACAAAACAGGAAATAGAGCCCGTGTTTTATAAGAACTTTGCTGTTGTTCAGTTGCTAAGTTGTGTCTGACTCTTTGTGACCCTATAAACTGCAGCACGTCAGCCTTCCCTGTCTTTCACTATCTCCTGAGTTTGCTCAAACTCATGTCCATAGAGTCAGTGATGCCATCCAGCCATCTTATCCTCTGTTGCCCCCTTCTCCTGCCCTCAATTTTTCCCAGCATCACCATCTTTTCCAGTGAGGCAGCTCTCCGCATCAGGTGGCCAAAGTATGGAGCCTCAGCTTCAACATCAGTCCTTCCAAAGAATATTCAGGGTTGATTTACTTTAGGATTGACTGGTTTGATCTCCTTGCAGTCCAAGGGACTTGCAAGAGTCTTCTCCAGCATCATATTTCGAAAGCATCAATTCTTTGATGCTCAGCCTTCTTTATGGTCCCATTCTCACATCCAGTATACTATAGCTTTGACCATATAGACGTTTACCGGCAAAGTGATGTCTTGTTTTTTAACACGCTGTCTAGCTTTGTCATACTTTTCTTCCAAAGAGCAAGTGTCTTTTAATTTTGTGGCCATAGTCACCTTACATAGTAATTTTGGAGCCCAAGAAAATAAAACCTGTCACTGTTTCCACGTTTTCCCCAGCTATTTGCCATGAAGTGATGGGATAGGATGTCATGATCTTCCTTTTTTAATGTTAAGTTTTAAGCCAGCTTTTCACTCTCCTCTTTCACCTTCATCAAGAGGCTGTTTAGTTCCTCTTTGCTGTCTGCCATTAGAGTGATATCATCTGCATATCTGAAGTTGTTGATATTTCTCCCAGAAATCTTGATTCCAGCTTGTCATCCAGCCTGGCACATGCATGATGTACTCTGCATGTAAGTTAAATAAGCAGGCTGATAATATACAGCCTTGACATATTCCTTTCACAATTTTGAACCAATCTGTTGTTCCACGTCCAGTTCTAACTGTTACTTCTTGTCCTGTATATAGGTTTCTCAGGAGGCGGATAGATGGTCTGGTATTCCTATCTCTTTAAGAATTTCCCACAGTTTGTTGGGATCTACGCAATCAAAGGCTTTAGCCTAGTCAGTGAAGCAGAACTGTAGATGCTTTTAAAAATTCCCTTGCTTTTTCTATGATCCAATGGAGGTTGGCAATTTGATTGGTGGTTCCTCTGCTTTTTCAAAATCCAGCTTGTAAGTGTTCAGTTCACATACTGCTCAAACCTAGCTTGAAGGATTTTGAACATAATCTTGCTAGCATGTGAAATGAGTGCAATTGTATGGTAACAAACATCCTTTGTCATTGCCTTTCTGTGAGATTGGAATGAAAACTGACCTTTTTCAGTCCTGTGGCCACTGCTAAGTTTTCCAAATTTGCTGGTATATTGAGTGCAGCACTTTCACAGCATCATCTTTTAGGATTTGAAACAGCTCAGCTAGAATTCCATTACCTCCACTAGCTTGGTTCATACTAATGCTTCTTCCTAAGGTCCACTTGCCTTCACACTCCAGGATGTCTGATTCTAGGTCAGTGACCATACCATTGTGGTTATCTGGGTCATTAAGACCTTTTTTGTGCAGTTTGTTCTGTGTATTCTTTCCATTTCTTCTTAATCTCTTTTTTTTAGGTCCTTGCCATTTCTCTCCTTTATTGAGCCCATCTTTTCATGAAATGTTCACTTTGTATCTCCAATTTTCTAGAAGAGATCTCGACTCTTTCCCATTCTATTTTTTCCCCTCTATTTCTTTGTATTGTTCACTTAAGAAACCTTTCTTATCTCTCCTTGCTTTTCTCTGGAACTCTGCATTCAATTGGGTATATCTTTNTTATTGAGCCCATCTTTTCATGAAATGTTCACTTTGTATCTCCAATTTTCTAGAAGAGATCTCGACTCTTTCCCATTCTATTTTTTCCCCTCTATTTCTTTGTATTGTTCACTTAAGAAACCTTTCTTATCTCTCCTTGCTTTTCTCTGGAACTCTGCATTCAATTGGGTATATCTTTCCCTTTCTCCTTTGCATTTTGCTTCTCTTCTTTTCTCAGCTATTTGTAAGGCCTCTTCAGATCTTGTTACATTTTGCCTTGTTGCATTTCTTCTTCTTGGGGCTGGTGTTGATCACAGCCTCCTGTACAATGTCATGAACCTCCATCCATAGTTCATCGGGCACTTGACTATCAGATCTAATCCCTTGAATCTATTTCTCACTTCCACTGTAAAATCATAAGGGATTTGATTTAGNCTGTCTATCCTCTATGGGTCTGACAAGTGAGACTATAAATTAGAGGTTTTCTTTCTCATTAAAAGAACTGAACACTTCCCAAATCTGCTTCATACCTACTTATATGTGTAGTATATGCACATTTACAAACTTAAAAGAACTTTCCAGTGTTTTAAGGTTGCTCAGCTGTTAGGTATAACTGAAGAATTTGAGCACATATTCACTTTTCTCTCAATGAGTGATAAGTTAGGTGAAGAAAGAGAAGATTCTTGTTTTCTGGATGACAAAATTCTGGAAGCTCCATTTCATTCTGTTAGTTGCCTACACTCCCACACACCCCCAAACTGATAAAATGATTAACCCTAAGATAATATTTATCCAAAAATATGGAAAATAAGAAAATTCTACTCTATGTTTTAACTCAAGTAGGAAATGTTCCCCACAATGAATTAGGAACTCTGCTGAACAGGTGGCTGGACAGATGATTGAGTCCATCTATGTGATTAGGCAAGAAAAATAGTTTCTCAGAAAAGTGGTTACTTCTTTACTCATAAAGTTTCTTTTCCTTCTCCTGGTCTTCTGTGTGTCTCTTGCTCTGAATTTCAATTTGGTTGTTTAAAAAAATAAGCTTTCTTGTTATTTCACTTTTTGCTGAAGCTTCTGTCAGACCCTGATATGTTATGACAACTCAGGGTTGCCTCTGGTTGAGATTTTGCCTCCCAAGAGGTAATTTAAACCTAAACTGGTAAATTCTTTAGGAAGAAGCACGGCTTAAAACACTATCCTTCAGCAAAGCTGGAGAAGGAAGTTATATGGGACATCTCAGGTGAGAGAGTCAAGAGCCCTTTTAATGGGTTATTGGGCACTTTTGTCTCTGGTTTAATTTGCAAACAGCCTCCACTCCTTTCTAGTGAATTCTGCCAAGTATCTTATCCAGCCCCTAGGAAAGGAGAAGGGGTGGGTAGTGGGGGAGATGGTATTACAAGGAGAGAAAAGGGACAGTCCAATTCAGAGCTTTTAGCTCGGGGAATGCATTTGAAAACCCATCGACTCATAAAGGACCACCCAGTCAGAACGCAGGAGATTAAGCATGACCAAGGTCCCCTCAGATGGTCTTTCCATTACACCCTCCTCACAGCAACTATACTGAAACTAGGGCAGCTTTTGCAACTACAGGACCTCGATAAAGAGCTAGAGATTTTTATTGGTCCACAGGGCAGGGTATCAAAGAAAGTATGATCTTCTGCTTCTAAAATCTGATGTTATTTTTCTGGATAAACAACAAGAACTCTATGCAGGGTATAGCTGGGAAAAAGAAGAACCTCCCATGCTTACAAATTTGGGGAGGATGTGAGACTGTTTAACAGCCTGATTCTTCCTGGTTAAAGAAAAATATTGCTCTATGGATCAGCACTGATGGGAATACTGTTCACATTTGGGAATACTGTTCACATTTTTGGTGAGCTTAGACTGAGTGACATGAACGGTGGGAACACAGGAGAAAAGGGAATGTCACATACCTTTGGCTATTAGTCTGGGCAAGGGTATTGGAAGGGTGTTAACAGGTGCAGAATTGGACTTCTGAAAGTAATTAAGGTACCATTTAGCAAATCCACTCCCACATCATGGCTTGGAGAGATGATGAGTGACCTGGAGGGATACAATTTCTCATGCAAATTTTGAATATCAGGTAATGCAATCATATCTATAGAAATGATCATGCCCTGGGGTAGAGACAGTACTTTCTTAGCATTCCAAAAGCTTTCTTGACTGTGTTATTCATTTTACAGATAATCTGCCTAGACTGGTTAACTGAAATACCTAGAACAGATAAACATGGTTAATAAACAATCATGCAGTGTCCATAGTTATCCTGCCTGGGCATTTTATCCCTAAGTCTAAATGTTTTAAAGGTAGTGAAGTGTGTGTGGGTTGACGAGGCAACAATTGTGTGAATGCAAGAGAATGATAAACAGCTAAACATCACTGTTAGAAAGGGAGGTATACATTAACCTGAGCTCAAATAACTTCCTACTAAGCCATCAGTAACATGTTTATCTACGATTCTAAAGTGCTAAATTGGTCAGATAACAGACATGTTAAGACGTGAGATCCTCTGAACAATGGAAGAGAAAACTGAAGTGAAAATTGCAATCTCTACCCAAAAGGGACTTAAGTGAGATGAAGTGAAAATGTTTACAATGGCAGGAGAGTAAATGTGAAGAGGATGACACTTAATCATAAAGGTAACCCTGGAGATCTAGGAAGGAAAAAGATGACAGGGGAAAGGGCAAGGGAAGCCAAAGTCACAAAGTTCCCCGGGGATCTGGGCCTAGGAGTTGGGGAAGCTTAGAGGAGCTTATCAGAGTCAGCAGCGACCAAATGCTGAGTGGACAATTGGCGTCAAGGCAGCGGCAGCAGATGTTTTTCTGGAAGGAGAGTGGTGGGATGATAGTCACAGGAAAATATTGTGACCTGCAGACAAGAGCTGTGTTTCATTGACAGCTGGGCAAGAACGCACACAAACAGACACAGGGCAAACAGAGAGGCTGTGTCCAAAAGCTCGAGCTTTGGTAGATGGAGGGAGGGGTGCAGCGGGGGAGAGAGATCGAGAGACACAGAGATGCTAAAAACACGTCTCTTACAGAAGTGTCTATGAGGTAACCAAGACTGTTGACTGGGAGGAATAAAACATAAACAAAGAATGGAAATAATTGCCACCATGTAGTTAAAGGCGTGAGATCTAATGTTAGGCTGCTTGGGTTCAGACTTCCTCTGTCACTTACTAGCTGTGCAATCTGGCCAAGTTACTGATAACCTCTCTGGCCTTCAGTTTCCTTACCACCTGTAAGGTAGGAACAGCAGCATCTTACAGGATTGTTATGAAGATTACATGAGTTAATCTGACTTAAAAATTTAGAATATTGCCTCATACACAGGAACAGCAATAAATGTTAGCAGCTACTGTGATATGCCGTGGTCAATTTTTCTAAGTGGCCTTAAGCCATGCATGGTACTTTTTGCATGCTCTTCCATCCTTCCAGATCATCCATAAAGACAATTTTATGGTGGCTGGGTAGCATGTATGTTGTTATCACATTAAGATTTCAACTGTCCACTTCAAGGGCAGTTTATAGGGTGGCTTAAGTAAGGGCTAAGCTAAGGACAATGGCAATATTCTGTGAAGTTTATGACTGCTTACTCCTACACATTAAGCCTCAGTTTCTTATCTGCAAAATGGGTGTAATTATATATGCAGTGGTTTCTGTTGAGACTAGCTGTGAAAGTGCCTGAAACAATGCCTAGAACAGAGCAAGTTTCAATGAAAGTTTGCTGAGTGTGACTCTGCCTTGTGATATTGGTGATGGGTGACATTCTCATCTAGGGAGAGAGATCCCAAAGTTCTCACAGCTGCTGGGAGAGGCCTCGGGTTTAGCCTCTCTTGTCAGAGCCTAGGGGAATTGATCTTTTAGGTCAGAAAGGAAATTGACATTCATCAGTGCCAGCTGATCGCAGGTGTGAACAGAAGAAAAATGACAGCCTGAGTTTCTAAAATGGGTGGGTGGTGATGGGAGTACATTAATAACTCTCCCCTGTGGCTTTTCCTCTACAAAGGAAGGGACCTAAAGGAAAAGGAGCAAAAAGAAGTGGGTAACTGTAGACATGAGAGATCCTGATGCTAGACCCGGAAGAAATGTCTGCTCTTCTCTACAGGACACGGGCTGGCCACCTATGGCTGTGACCACCTCTTTGGGTCCTTCACATGGGTGAGACCTCTGGGCAAATCTGGTTGAAGACACTCTCCCAAAGATCTTCCTGGGAAGAGTGTCTTTCCACAGTCAGATCCTTTAGTCCTATGGGCCTCATAGCTAATAGACTCTCTGCTTTGCATATGCCAAGTCCTACTTTTTCTGGAGCTCCAGGAAAGAAAAGGCAGGAAACTAAACAAGTGGTGATTTTGCACTTTCATGAACGTTCAGGTCTTCGTCACCACCAAGAATAGAAAACAAGCTAAGAGTCTTCACTTCCATTATTAGAGAAACCACCTTTCAGAAGAGCATGGAAGAGCCAGGCTCCCAGTCAGCTGACTGCAGGGACAAGTTCTGAGCAGGGCCTTCTTCAGAAATCCTTCCCTCCTCTTCCTTCCCATTGGCTCTGCCAGGGCTGATTGGGAAGCCCTGAGGGCAGTTTCCAATATATGTCTTACAACATCCAGCTCCCACCCCAGCCATCATTTATTAGAAAGAGGTTTTATGATACAAATTTGATAATCTCCCATGCACACTGACACTGTTCTAATTGAAGTTGTAAGCCCATGAAATTCAAGCCCTTTGTCTTCCGAAGGCCACAAGGTTTAAAAAGATACTATTGTCCTCCCTAACACCCACTACATTGTCACCAGGGACTGATTAAACAGAGTCCTGAATCGAAACAGTGCGGATTTTGTCTAGGTCCTTTTCAGGCCTGACAATGCCCTTTTCAGTTCCCAAGACAAAAGGAGGTTTAAGGATAGAGATTCTTCTAAGATAACTGCATCCATATGGAAGGCAAGGTGGCCAGCAGCTGAGACCCAAACACCCCCTCTCTTCCCCCTCTGCCCTCCTGTCTCTCCCCAACCCCCAAATCCCAGGTGATAACAGGACCTCAGCTATCTACCCTCCTGCAACCTCCTCCTCCTTTTCCTCCTGGGACAAAAAAGCTAAAACCCAAAAAAAGGGCCAATGCCTACTTCTCACAGGCCTCATCAAGCCCTTGCTCCCGCCCCTGGATCTGATGCCTCCAAACTGCTCTTTAAACTCGAATTTCCCTTCACTGGGCGCCAGAGAGAAAGGTCCTCACTTCCCCGACAGAGTGAACAACTGCACTGCATGGGAGGCCCTGTGACTACAGATACTGAGGGATGCCCAACGAAGAACAGTCACAAACCCGGCAGGGTAGAGCCCTAGATCCTGCCCCAGGCGGTACACTGGGGCCGTGGGTGAAACGGGATGAACCAACGGGTCCCACCCCTGTGTCGGGCCCCCAGAGCTCTCCAGGGCTGTCCTTCCCCAGCGGGCAGCTCTGAGCTGCGTCATTCCCCACCACACCACCCGCTCCCCATCCCACCCTGGCCAGGTGTCACGCCAAGAAGAGGCGGAAAATCACAGCTGCCCAGTGAGGCGGTCGCAGGCGTAACTGGGGGTTCCCCGCGTGGTCCTCGGGTCCCCGAAACGAACCGCCAGCAGCGCGCTCAGCCCGGGTCCCGCTGGCATTCCCGAGCCCTTATGGAGCTCACTATGCCCTCTCTTTATGCCCTGCTGTGGCCGACTCGGTTGACTTTCGGAGTTAGAAGCTCCAGCGGCTCTGGGGCCTCCATCTCACTTTGGGAGCAGAGCCACCACCCCACACTTATAGGACCCTCAGAGGTGCCTCTGCCCACCCCCCTTCTCTCCCTTCCCCTTGTTTCTTCCTAAAGGCGTGTGGGGACTGTGCTCTGCCCTTCTACCCAGCTCGCGGTGGGCCTTAACTTGGCCAGTGAGGAGTGGCCCGGCGCCCCAAACTCCGGATCTGGAAAGCACTGTTCCCACCTCCGTTTCCGGCAGACACGCAAAAAAGGGACCCAACCCTACACATTTTATTCTCGCACCACAAAGAGGAAAAATACTCTATTTCTTTTAAAATAAGTTGCTTCCCATACAAATAGCTATTTTAAGATGTACAAATAAGGTTCAAGCAACAAAATCTAGCTCTGGGTCTGGCGGTCGAGGGAAGAGGAGACGGGGTGTCTTGGCGATAGTTTCCGGAGTGCCGGCCGGTGGGGGCGCCGGAGAGGACCCCCGCGCCTAAGGAGGTGGGGCGGCGGGACGCGCTCCAGGTCTCCGGCTGTAGCCCGGCGGGCCGCAGAGCTCACTCCGAGTCCCGCGTAGCCCCAGTTGCCCGCGCCCCTCGGCTGCCTCACCAGTTCCAAGAGACCAGGGCGGGGGGCGCTAAGTGCTGGTAGGCGGGGAAGAGGCCGAAAGCCGAGCCAGGCCCGAAGGCGGCGTAGCCTGGCACAGGGCAGGCGGCGGCCGGCGGCGCCGCGCTCTTGTCCCGGGCGGCGGCCGTGCCCCCCTCGGCGCTGCCACCGCAGGGCTGCCCGTCGCGCACCAGCACGGGCACCACCACGCGGCGCAGCAGGCCGGGCGCGGCGCGCACCTCGGCAGCCGCTGCCAGGTCGGGCGCCTCGGCGACTCCCGGCGCGCGCGCACGCTTCAGCTTGTAGCGGTGGTTCTGGAACCAGATTTTGACCTGTGTGGGCGTGAGGCGCAGCAGGCGCGCCAGCTGCTCGCGCTCGGGCGCCGACAGGTAGCGCTGCTGCCGGAAGCGCCGCTCCAACTCCAGCGTCTGCGCCTTGGAGAACAGCACTCGCCGCTTCTTCCTCTTCTCGGCGTCCGAGCCCGGAGACGCAGGCCGAGCGGACGGCCGCTGCGACGAGTCCCTCGGGCTGGCCTCTGGGCTGCTCTCGTCCGAGGCTAGGGACGCAAAGGAGACACGGCCCCGTGAGACGCCGGCCGCCTCTGGAGCGCGGGCGCGTACCCACTCGGGCGCCCCTACTCGCCCGCGGCTTTCGGGATGAGGCCGTTTCCTTTTCTGGACCCATGTCTGGACAACCACCTCTCTGAATTCGACGACCTTTTAGACCACAGCCTGGGACTGCGCCTCCAAAGAAACCCACCCAGGAGGTCTATTAAAACCAATCCGTCCTGGTCGCTGCGCTGGCAGACGAATTCATTGCAAGCTGCCTCACCAAAACGGGCCACTTTGAGGTCGACTGCACTACGGTTTGCCGACGTTTGCAAAGCCCTGAATCCAGGCTCGCCAATACTGCTCATCCCAAACCGAGGCCAGAAGAACGTGGCCAGTTTTTCAGGCATTTAAGGGCGGCGTCTTAAATATTTAAATATTCTGACCCCTAGAAACGAAAACCCAAATCCCGGGCGTTAGCGCCAGGCCCAGGGATCTGCTCTCAAGATATGCCACCTGGCATAGGGATTTCAGGAGGACAGAGTCTGTGGGTCCAACACTGAGGAAATCCAGACCTTGGGCTAGGGTTTCCGCTTCCCATCCCGTCACGAGCCGGGGACTTGATTCTGAGCCCGCTCACTTCCCCCATCTCCACCCCCGCCGCAGTCCTCTGCTCACTCACAAGGGTAGTGGCCGCTCTCGGATTCCAGCCAGGTGGCGCAGGGGCCGGGCGCAGGGGCGCGTAGCTCCGGCTCCCTCTTCCGCAGGTGCTGCGCATCCTGCTCCGGTAAATCCAGGAGCCTGCGCACGGTGAAGCTGAGGCGTCCAGAGGTGGCCATGGCCGAGCAGGGGAAGGAGGCGGGGGCAGGGTAGGCCTGGAACCGAGGGGCGGCCCGGGACGCCGCTCCTATGGGTGGGCGTGAGAGGCGCACGCCATGCACTGGCTGCCGAGATATTAGCGCGTTTACTGTGGAATCCCAGTTTATATAAACAGCTCTTCCCACCCGGGACGCTTTGAAAGCCGAGGTCCAGGTCTCCCGGGTGTTAAGTACCTGAATGAGTGCTGCACCAAAGCCCCGGCGAGCCCGGAAGGTGCCACCTCCGCCTCCCAGCCCCGCCCCGCCCCGTCCCGTCCCCCGCCCCTCGGGCGCCCCGTTACCTCCCAGAGGCGGCAGGAAGCTGCCCTCCGCATTAGTGATTCTGTCTGATTAGCCCTAAGTGGGGACAGATAATGGGGATTGTTACCAAAGAATAACATCTTGGGTGGCGAGCGGTGGCCACCGCCCGCCGTCCCGGCTTCCTCCTCCTCGGAGGCTGACATCAAGCCTGGCCCCGCGGGAGCGCCGGGAAAGGTGGGGGCGACATGGGTGGGTTTATGAGCACCCATTCCTTGTTTGCTTTATTCCTCGAGCTTGTTTGCTGGAGTGTTCGTTTCCCGCAGTTATACGGAAAGTGATTTACAAGGCGGTGTTGAACACTGGCGCGCTCTCTTTTCTCTTTTTGGCTGGCCTCCTGTAAGGATTCAGAGGCGAGAAGTTGCAGGCGGGCGCAGAGGAGAGGCCTGGCCCCGCCAGCACCTGTGTAGAGGGGTTCGAAGACCGTTAGGAATCTCCCACACCCCAAGCGTCCGCACCTTCAGCGGTGCTCGGGAAGGGCTGGGAGCATCCGGGGAGCCTCAGCTCTGCGCGCGTTGCCCCAGGCCAGCAAAATGGAGGCGGAATCAGGCCAAACTGCTTCCCTACGAGGCAGTAGGCTTGTTTTCCCACTCTGCCCTGGTGTCTGGCCCAGGCCCACTCTAGGCCTCACGGGCGGTGGCGTTTCCAAGGGCGCTCTAGGAGGGCGTTGCTGCCTCCTTGGCGTCTGGGCACCGCCTGGGCTCCGTAGCCTCAACGTCAGCCAGGGGCTGGAGGTGCGTCCTCTGCCCCAGAGCAGGCCTTGGGTGGCTCAGGCTCTCCGCTCCACCAAAACTGCCGGGCCTGGTCTGGAAGGGACCGATTGCGGGAGTTAGGAGTGCGCCCGCCGGGCTGAAAAGATGGCCTGCTCGGGGTTTCCCGACATCTCGTTCCCTACCCGAGGAAATGGTCGTGTAGAAGGTGCAGGGAGCCGGGCACATTTTCTTGGCCCATGGTTTCACGGTAGCCACGCTTCGGGCAAGGGCCGATGGAGCGCGCTCTCAGAAGCCTCTCCTTCTGCAGCCAGTGGATAGGGTAGTGGGTTGTTAAATTTAGGTGCGAGCCGGCGGTGCTTAGGTGGCGGCACCTGAAATCCTGCCTCCACCTGATCGGAACTCGGACCCGTGCATTTGGGGCCGCCTCACCCGGCCCGGCTCACCCTCCTCAGTAGCTTCCCTGTCATGCGTGCCCGAGGCGCCCGGGACTGTGCGGCGCGCTGGGTGGTCGGGCGGAGGCAATCCCAATACAGGCCAACTGCTAGGCCGTGGACAAAGGGGAAATGGAGCTCGACGCCCCGGACCTGTTGGAAGCATTTGTTCCAGTCAAGATTTTGCATTTGTTCAGTCCGAAATAATGCGTGATTGACGCCTGCTCACAATGCGCTTTAGCGCGCCGGGATAAATCGGAGCTTGTCCTGTGTTGTCATGGTTTTCAATGGAGTTCAATGGGATTGGGAGCACGATCCACTCTGCTGGCCGTCTCTCCGAGGTCTCGGCAATAGATTTATTAGTTATGTCTTTTTAAAGAAGATTAAATTGAAATGACTTGACTGTTCCCTCCGAGCTAGGGCGGAGGAGGGAGCTGGGGGTAGAGAGCCGCAGAAGCCGGAAACCCTGCGCGGACAGTGCCCAGCACCTAAGCTCCGCACCCAGAGGTTGGGCGGGTCATAGACTGATCCAGGGCCGCGCGGCCTTCTCTCTGGCTGGCGTCCGATGCCTAGCAACCTCTGTCCGCCCCTTTCCTGGGAGAGGTGGAAGGAAGGTACCGACAAAGACTGTGCTAGGCCAGTATTAGGACAGAATCCCAAATTCGAGTCTGAACTTGGAGGCTGTGTCAGGTAGAAGCAGCTCTCACCTGGAAGCCAATTGGCATCCTAACTCCGTCCCTAGCGAGCTTTAATCACCTCACCACTCTGAGGCTCTTTTTTCATACGAAACAGAAGGGAGTAGATTTAGTAATTTCTAAGGACCCTACCGGTTTTATGATTATATATCTCTTGAATTTTTCTAAAACCATCTTCATCGCATTAACTAGCTGACTTTGCTCTTCCTACCCTTCTAGACCTCTCATCCCTTAGGATCCTGGCCCCACATTTTCCAGAATGTTCTAGAAGAGGATGTGACATCTTTTGAGTTTCCCAAGGAGCCCCCACAAGAGTGGGGAGGGGTGGGGAGGGGTAGGTAGGTAACAGTTTTGCCAAGAGAACCAAGTCAAGAGAAGCAAAAGAAGCGTCTTTCCTGGAGTGACTGACCTCTCTTAGCCTTTTAATCTATTTAACATCCTAAGCCCACACTGACGGGTAGAAATAAGCAAATGGCACTCTTCAGTTCTTAAGAGCTCTTCAGCATCAAATATTTGCTTTTACTCTTAGTATTTGGCTCCCAAAGAGGAGATACATCCCCCATCCAGCAATTGTGCTCTAGGAAGGACCTAGCTCTGGGGTTAGCTCCAAATATTACTTCTAGCCTCACCTCCCCATCTAGGAACAGTGTTCCTGGGCCCCAGTCTGTGTTTTGAATACCCCAAGGAAACTGTACCTACTGGTTCTCGAAAGGACTGTATCTTCCCTACCTCATCGTGGATTCTGCACTAGTTCAGTCCTCCTTTCAGCTCTTCTCTGGGACTTTACCTAAATTATCTCCAAGAGCCAGAGCCGGAGGAATCCAGGAAACAGTTCCACTTAAACTGTGCCTTCTGAAGAAATGCAGAAAAAGGGAGAGCCAAAATTATTAGAGGCAGGTGCTTTTTTAAATTGCCTCTTCGCATCAGATAAGCTCAAAGACATGGGAGGAGAAAATAATTTTGATATTGGGTCATTAGAAAAAAGGTCGTCATGATATTAGGTTTTATACATATTAGAAATACTCTAGAAATCACTGGTAAACAAATGACTGGCTGTTCTTTTCCAGTTATAAAATATTCCTCGGTGCTCTGGACACTTGAACTTATTTTGAAACTCAGCATAGCTTGTGAATATTATTATTTAATTATATAAGTATTTGTTTCCCTGTAATTGGATGTAGCACATCTCAATCCCAGTAAGAGTTTTTAATCTTAAAGCATCTGTGCTATAGCGAGTATACTTAAGCAGTCTGCACTAATCACCCTTTCAAAAGTATTAGCCAAGATGGTCATCACTGCTGCGTGCTTGAGAATTTAAGACTAGAAAATTCTGAAATAAAACTAAAGTATCTTGATTTTTTTAAAAAATGATTGCATCTATATCTTGCATTCTGCTTTTAAATCCTTCCATTTTGGTTAAGTGTTTCACAAAATCCTGCAAATCTATACAGTCTTGAAAAGAGGCAACATTGCAAATTCCCCTTGATAGATGGAGGGCCCTCAACTGCCAGGACATTTTTCTTTGCCTCATAGCAACTGCTCTCCCCTTTTTATCAGTATTCTGGTTAAAATAGCAAAAAGAAAATAAAAATGGGCTTTTGACATTTCCAAGAAGTGAATGATCTTCATCAGCCTTAGGATGGAAAGAAAAGGCAGCATTTAAAATCAGACCTCTTTGCCTTTCCTTCTAAAAACTACTTTCCATGAATAAGTAAACATTTCCCTTTTAATGGCTAATAATCAATTGCTTGGCGGTGGTCCAGGCCTGGCTGCAATTCTTTCTTAGTTGTGCTGATGATATATACACATGGGACAAGGAACAGCAATTACTTTCAGATTGGGAATTTAGTACATCTTTGAAATGGGCTTTAGATTTTATTGTTTAATGTCAAATGACAAGATTTGAAAGATCCGATCTTAAATTCCTTAAAATATTGACTTTACATGGACTTTTTTGTTGTTGTGCTTGATCACTAGAAGAAAAGTTTTTCTTTCCAAATATGTTTATCTAGTTATATCTAGTTATCTTTGTTTAGTTATATATGTGAAAAAAATGGAGGGGGTAAAATGGTTCATTGAATTAAAAAGTAAATGTATTTCATTATAGTCTCCATTTCCTAAAGAGCCAGCAAATAACTTTTTATCTTTAAACTAGTTTATTAAATATGTCTGGTCTTTCTCATGCCTTTCCATGGTATAAGAATAGCTGTGATAGCATGGAGTGTAAATTGTCAGAATAAAAATAATACTACATTTTGTGGAGGGTGCTAAATCTTATTTGCCCAGAGCTAAACTGCTCAATTTTATCTAATCTTTTCTTTTTAAAAAGGTAACAACTTATAATCCTTTGTTTGACTGATATAGATGTAATTTATATCATACTCTTATTGTGTTTAAAGGTCTAGGTCCTAAGTCACACTTAATGTCACACCCAGACACTGACAGAGTAGACTGACCCCAGGAATACATTTTATAATACTTGCCCTGGTACATCACAGAGAGGCCTGCCTACAGGGTATACATATAACCACCAGCACTTCAGTTCAAGTCAGGTGTTATTATTTTTCCATAGGTTACCCAAGCAATTATGAGGTCTTTTTAAATATACCTTTACTTTGTCTGGTATTAGGGATGTTTAAAGGGTTGCATTATTAAAATGAGATACTATTTCTTATTTGACAGCAATTCAAACTCTAAATAAACCAGTTATTATTCTGGGACAGTATTTGTTAATACTTGTTGAAAACAAGGAGCACAGTCTCTCAGAATCAAAGATTCCATTTACTTATCAGTGATGAGGATAGCATTAGTAATATAATATCACTTCATGTTTCATACATTTGAGAATGTTTGCAGTGTGCCCTCACCCTTGTTATCACAGGACAGATTGCCTAGAAGAAGCAAAGCTTAAGGAGAGCCTTGAAGGCAGATAGACTGTGATAGTCCTAGAACTGAAGAAATTAGGGAGGAGAATGAAGAGGACCTAAAGAGGAGAAAGAGAGTCTATTGTAATAGAAGGTATTAGAAAGAATGATTCAAAGGTGAAAGAGAAAGAGAGCCTGTGCTAGCTTAGAGCTATAGGTTCAATTTGATCTCATCAACTCAAAGAGAAAAAAAATGCCTGAGCCAAAAAGTTCCAGTCAATAGGGGCTTCTATTATATATTCTCCCCCAAAGTCTTTATAGTTCTAAAAATTAATGACCATAGCTTCCAGTTGTGCGACAAATAAATCCTGAGGATGTAATGTGTAACATGAAGACTATAGTTAATGGTACTGTTTTGTATATTTGAGAGTTGCTAAGAGAATAGCTCTTCAAAGTTTTTATCTCAAGAAAACCAAATTTGTAACTAAGTGCAGTGATGGTTGTTAACTAAACTTATTCTGGTAGTCATTTTGCAATATATCAAATCATTACATTATACACCTAACACTAATACAATGTTATATATCAATTATATATTTTTTAAAATGACAATAGATAAATGTCAACTTTTAAAGCATTTCAAATTTTTCCAGATTTAGCTTACTCTGAAATGTTCCTTTGGAAAAGTCTTTTTCCCTCTTCTAAGAGGAGGCAAAAGTGCACACACCACAGGAGCATGACATGACACCCTCACAGGAATTTCCTCACAAAAAAAGGAAAAGAGCTATATATATGTTTACTGCAGTCTCTGGAACTCCCTTCGCCAGCAAAGGTGGCAGTCTTTGTATTCTTGATTAAATGGGTATTTGCACTGAAGTCAGATACCACACAAAGGAAACAAAACAAAATAAAAATGTCCTTCGTGTTCTGTTTTTCAAGCGTTTGTGTGAAGGAGGTTCTTGGCCTTTATCACTGTCAGTGAAAAGTCCTCCATTGGCAGGAGACATTCCGCTCACCCTGCTTCTTGCGCGCAGGGAGCTTACCATGGAAACTACCTCTGGGGCCATCAGACAAACATACCAACGACAGAGCTCAACACTGGGCATTTTAGGTTTGGCTTTATTTCAACAACAGGATATGAGGAAGGGGGCTTGGAATTTCTTGAGAAATTTATTGTTCTAATTTATCTTGCTCTGAATCTTAAAACTCATGAATTGGACGTACTCAAGTTAGGAAATAATTAAGAAGTGACTTTATCTAAGGGATTCTAATATTAAAATAAGTATGCTGTATATTTAATATAACTATGTACAGTAAAGCTGCACTTTTTCTGGTGATTTTTTAATGACAGACAGCTTGTGTATTTCCAAGATAGGAAATTCAATACATATTTTTAGTTGCTTATGACCTTTAATTAACTGAAGGAAAAAAATGTATCCTGCTGAGTGAGTTTTTTTGTTGGTTTGTTTAACAAGATCTATACTAAACTATTGTTGACTTATCCCTAAAATATAACATTTTGCTTTACAACAGTAACCTGAAGAAATTTAAAAGAGTGCTTCACAAAACTTACATTGTATTTTTTCCCATTCCATCTGCTTATCAAGTTCTCATTTAATTTAAAATTTCCACAAAATTTGTGTCCAGTTTCCCTCAGTCCATGGTCACATGAACCAACTGTAAAGACCACCTGTGGCTGACACTGTGTTTCTGTTGCTTGTTTTCCTTACCAGCTCCTCACATCAAAGCAGTTCACAAAAACTAGATATATATTCTTGGATGGCTATGGCATTAGGACCTGCATATATATATTTGGATAGGTAATTGGAATTCAGTTCCTTCCTTGGGCAATGGAGCATGGGTGTGTTTAGGTGGTTTGTGGTGTAAGAAAGAAAAGGACGGCTACACACTGGATTTTAGTTGCTCTTTGGCTTTGTCTACTTCAAAAGATTTTAAAAAAAGGAAAAAACCTTTTCTTCCTTAAGGAAAAGGATTGGTCTGTAAAGCAAATTTAGAGGGGGAAAATCAAGGAAATAATATGCATACCTACAAGCTATACATTCTATTTCTTACATATTATTAAAAGGACTATTAAAAGTGATGAACTTTGTGAAAGTGCAGGTGCCAGAATGTGGGGGGTTATATGGTGCAATTGATAGGTTATCTCTGGTGAGTTTAGTCCTCTAGTTGTTTCTATAATAAAAGATAAAGCCACTCAGGTTTCAGGAATTATCATCTTAATCATTTCTTTTATAGAACCATGAGGTAAAGTACATGAATATCTCTTTTTATCACGTACACTCATTTCTCCACTACTGGGATTTTCTATTATGCAAATCCTAGAGAAGCCAAATCCTAGAGATTTTCTCTTACTCAAGTCTTAGTAGGTTCCTGATTCCCCCAACAACGGATTGGTTGCAAGAACATTCCCAAAGGGCAGGCAGCACAGAAGGGAAACTGCTAGTGTCTCAAAAGGGAATGGAGACGTTTGCCATGAATGGAAGTGGAAGCAACTGGGTGAAGGGAAGAGAAAGTGAGAAAGGAAAGAGAACAAGAGAGTGTCTGGTCAGCTTGGTGATCACCCGTTTCCATCCAGCCCTGGCTTTTACCAACTGGAGGTGGGTAAAGGGCCAGCCAGTGGCAGGGAGTGGGTTTTACCACCTCTGGAGTAGCACATAGAGGAGAAAGGGTGGTTTTGTTCAGATGCCAATTAAGGGACCAGAAGGCCTGCAGCATTTCAAAAGTCCTTGTAGGGAACAGAGACTAATTTCCAGGAATCCTTTGTGATTTGTTTCAGCAGCATCTCTCAGTGACTAGCAGAGTGTTATTTCATCTTGTCTAAGTTGTATTTGTTTCCAAACTGCTTAACAATGCTAATTGGGGGTACAGACACTCTTTGCAAGTTGCATTTTTTGAAAAAGATAACTCACCCTAGCAATGAACATAGATTGAAAACCAGTTAAAAGCCTGTGAGAACAAATGGGTCTTAAATCGAGGATGGAACAAAGGGAAGGTGGGGGCACATCCCCTAATGTCAACAGGCAGAAAGCCGCACGTGCATAATGGCCATAGGAGCGACCACCCACGGGGATCCAAGTCACTTCTGGAGACAGAGACCTGGAGCCAGCGGCCAGGCCAGCTACCCTGACTCCTGCTCAGGAGGCAGCCGGGGTGGCCGGGATTGTCTTAGTCCTGTTTCATGCCCTGTGTGTATCCACAGCCCGTTTCCTTCCTCCAAATATATCCCAGAGGCAGAAGGGGGACGCTCTGGCAGCTGTGGGCAGCAGCCACGCTGGTGGTGATCCAGAGGTTGTTAATGAGAGTGACTGGGCACCAGTCCCTTGAATTGCACTAATTGATAACCCTCTGCACTGCCCACCGAAAGGCTGCCCACCCAGTCAGCCTTATTATCATGCAAGGCCCTCATGAGGAAGAGATTTTGCTAAAGTTGTAATCCACAAATATACGGTTTCTTTCCAATCCCAAAGAACTGTGCTAAAGAATGTTCAATCTACCTGACAACTGTGCTCATTTCTCATGCTAATAAGGTTATGCTCAAAATCCTTCAAGCCAGGCTTCAGCAGTAAGTGAACTGAGAACTTTCAGAAGTACAAGCTGGGTTTAGAAAAGGTAGGGGAACCAGAGATCAAATTGCCAACATTTGTTGGATCACAGAGAAAGCAAAGGAATTCCAGAAAAAAACATCTACTGCTTCATTTACTACGCTAAAGCCCTTGACTGCATGGATCACAACAAGCTTCAGAAAATTCTTAGAGAGATAAGAGTACCAGATTATCTTACTTGTCTTCTGAGAAACCTGTATGCACATCAAAAGCAGTAGTTAGAACTGACATGGCACAACAGACTGGTTCAAAACTGGGAAAGGAATACCACAAGGTACTCCTTATATATTGTCACCCTGCTTATTTAATTTATATGCAGAGTACATCATGTGAAATGTTGGACTGGATGAATCACAAACTGCAATCAAGATTGCCAGGAGAAATAACAACCTCAGTCGTGCAGATGATACCATTCTAATGGCAGAAGGTAAAGAGGAACTAAAGAGCCTCTTGCTGAAGGTGAAAGAGGAGAGTGAAAAAGCTGGCTTAAATTTCAACATTCAAAAAACTAAGATCACAACATCCGGTTCCATCATCCCATGGCAAATAGAAGGAGAAAAAGTGGAAGCAGTGACAGATTTTCTCTTCTTGGGCTTTCTTTCTTTTCATGACCGCAGCCATGAAATTAAAAGACATTTGTTCCTTGGAAGGAAAGCTATGACAAACTTAACAAGCATTTAATATGGCAAGCATATTAAAAACCAAAGTTATCACTTTGCCAACAAAGGTCCATATAGTCAAAGCTATGGTTTGTCCAATAGTCATGGACATGTGTGAGTTGGACCATAAGGAGAGCTGAGTGCCCAAGAATTGATGCTTTCAAACTGTAGTGCTGGAGAAGACTCTTGAGAGTCTCTTGGACTGTATGGAGATCAAACCAGTCAATCCTAAAGGAAATCAACGCTGAATATTCACTGGAGGTGTTAGGGGAAGAACACTGATTGAAACCACCCACCCTGGCCAGGCACCATAGTAACCACTTGCATTAGTTGTTTTATGATAGGAGATCCTGATAAGGAATATGGAACTAATAAGCCACCACCAACTGGAAGAGTTCAGGAAAGGTTGAAAGGAGAACTTTTGGACACCGTATGTCTGTCCGCTTCCTGGAATCCCTCTCGCTAGCATCCATCTTGGCTGAGTGATGCGTGTACCACCAGGAAAGACTCTGAATCAGAATGATTAGCCAAAGACCACCGGGAAACTAATCCCATCACCATAAAACCCAAGACTGTGAGCCACGTGGCAGAGCAGTTCTCCTGGGTTCCCTTACCCTACTGCTCTCCACCCAGGTGCCCTTTCCCAAAAAACTCTCTTGCCTTGTCAGCACATATGTCTCCTAGGACAATTCATTTCCGAGTGTTAGACAAGAGCCCAGTTTCAGGCCCTGGAAGGGGTCCCCCTTCCTGCAACAGATGGACTGATACTAAAGTTGAAGCTCCAACACTTTGGCCACCAGATGCGAAGAGCTGACTCATAGGAAAAGATGCTGATGCTAGGAAAGATTGAAAGCAAAAGAAGAGGGCAGCAGAGGATGAGATGGTTAGATAGCATCACCAACTCAATGGACATGAATCTGAGCAAACTCCAGGTGATAGTGAAGGACAGAGGAGCCTGGCACGATGCAGTCCATGGGGTCACAAAGAGTCAAACATGCCTGGGTGACTGAACAACAACAATAATCATGTCATAAGCACCATGCACCGAGCTGGTGCTGAGGCTGATATGGTCAAGCATAAGGCCTAATGCAGAAGACACAACCTGATTTTTCTTTCCGACATGCACCAGATTTGGGATCAGAGAGACAGACCAAACCCGGGTTTGAAGTCTGGCTCTCCCAGTAATACCCAAGTGACCCAGGTCAAGCTTCATGATTTCTCAGAGCTTCACTTTCCTCACCCGTAAAATGGAAGTGACCATTTCTATAGGTGTTGACATGACTGAGATATTTTGTGTGAAGCGCCTGGGACAGTGCTTACCATAGTTAGTAGGTGCTCAGTTAATGGTGGTATTGTTGCTGTGATAATAACGAATTGTTGGGAGGAAGGATTCCTGTGGGGAGGCTGCATTTTAGCCTCATATAGCCAATGGGGAGGTTGGCTATATGTTTCGGATCATCAGTCACAGAGCTGACGTGAACTTTATCCAGTTCACAGAAGAAACTAAGGCACGGAGAGAGAGAGGGTGACTTGCCCAGCGTCTCCCAGAGTCTGGCTTGGAGCCTGGACTTTCCTCATCTAGGGTTCTTTCTACTTCAGCACATCCTGCATTACTAGTCCCTGAAGTAGCGTTTCTTCTCCTAACAGAGTTAGGGAAAAGCTGCGTATAGAGGAGATTTCCTTAAACTCGGCAGCATTACCCAGACCCTCCAGTTTCAGATTTTCAGGCTCAGGTCCGCTTGCTGCTCTGGCTCTCAGATCTCCGCTCAAGATGCAAAGGCTCTCATTGTACTTAATGGAAGGATACAGGCTTGGCTTCTATCCTTAGAGTCCTAATGTTTTCATTTCTGGGTGCTTCTGTAGCTGCTTCAGGTGTATTTCCCCCAGTCTCTAGGCTTCATTCTTCCTGGTGTGTGAATCCCTGAAGTAGCATTTGAGTCCTCTCAATTCAGCCCAAGCATCTTGCAGTAAAAATTCTCTCTCTTCAGCACATATGAAACACCACGTAAGAACAGAATCAGATGGATCAGAAACAAATGCATTTGCCAGGAGAGGAACCAGAAACAGGGCAAATGTTGACTGCCTTAAGAAACAAGGGGAAATGCATTAAGATTTTTTTTTTAAAAGGAGGCAGTGCATAGAATTATTCTACCCGGAAAAATGGAGGAGAAAAGGGTGCTTCGCAGCCTCTCTCACAAGGCTGCCTCTCTCACATCAGGACCTCTGATTTCCCTGCAGGGCTGCTAGTGAGTGTGCTGAAGAAAGCTGTGCGTTGACTGCCCAGGTCCTGCCTTCCACATCGCCGGCTGCCTTCCAGAGGCTGGACAGTCCTCATCCACTCTGCAGGGAGGATGGGGCTAGCTCCAGAGTCTGAAAACCCAGGCCACCCCACCCCAGGCTGTATGTCCTCTTGCCTTCTTTTCTTTTCCAGACTCCTTTAGCTTGTACAGTCTACACCATCTGCTTATCCTCTTCCTTGCTTCCTAAACATTTCAAAGTGCTCATTTCATCTCCCTAATTCGACTGTCAGCCTCTTCAGGACAGGCACCGTGCTCTCTAGTTCTTCTGTATTTTCAGAAGAAATACTTAAGTTTTTACATGGACACCAGAATACATTGCTATTAGACAACTGGACTTTTAAGGTTTAGAAACATTTCATTAGAAGGAACAGCTTTCTTCTTCGCCACAGGTGTATCTAATGGGACAAGAATCTGAGTCGGGATTAATTTCCCACCCAACCAAAGTGATGTAAAATAATTTCCTGCTTGAGGTATTGTGGGATGCCACAGACTAGGGGTATGTGGAGAGAGGTCACGCTTAATTTAAGAGGACTGGTTCTGATCTCAGGCCAATTAAGGGGGATTTCACTGTTTGTATGAAAAGTTCTCTTCCCTTGGTCTGTATATGACACAATAGAGGATAACAGCTGATTCAGAACAGTTATACTCTAGTGTATAAATATGTAAACATGGGTAAGTATGTATTTAGACAATTTAAAAGTGTGTCTCATTTACCCAATTATAAACAGCTGTCTGAGAGCAATTACGATTTATCATGTAAATGCTTATTTGCATAATTCAAAATATGAATATTATTTGCTCCATAAAGACTGTAAATAAAAAGCAACCTGAACTTTCTCATGCTTAGAGTTTTATGCTAAGTTTTTACATTAAAGGAGAAGAAAGCATTTTGTTCAAAATGGTACTTAAGTTTGTTAGTTCTAGCAGGTCCAGATAATAGCTAGTTTAACAAGAAAAGAGAAAGAGTTTTAAAATGAAGGTGAGTGGCTCAGAAATAATGAAGTCACACTATGCTATTTTCACTCCTGGAAATTTACTATGTAGGGATGATGACTTGCCTTACAACTATTTTCACTGAACATGGATGTTTAATGGTGAATTCTTTCAAGGTATTTAGCATATTATTTTATGTACTAAAATTTGATATACATATAATGTTTCAATAATATATCATTATTTTGTAAAGTGTAGAATTATTTAATGAGTATGCTTCCAAGTGAACTAAAATTCATATCTTCTTAAAATATAACTTCTATATTTAAAAACAAGTAATAAAATAGGGACATCAAAACTTCCACTCAGGTAGTGCCTAATGTATTAGCTACCTAGGCTTGCCATAACCAGTTACCACAAATTCAGTGGTTTATAACAACAGAAATTTATTCTTTCCTCACTACACTCAAAGAAACTTAATATGCAAAGTAATGTACCAGCGTCCTTCACTAAAAATGAAAGGATCTTGAAATATTATCTGAATTATCCTTCTTTTAAGAGTGATTTTTATGTGGCATGGTTTTGATATTACAGACAGGATATTATATTATTTGAAAAACTGAGAATTCATATGTGACATATGCCATATTATCGTATAGTATATTTAAGGAATATTTATAGAGTTTCCATAATGTAAAGAACAATGTGATGAGAACTCTCTCTTAACCAGATTATTTAGTGAACCAAACATTGCACTCTTCCACTATTTTTGACAAGGAAACACTCATGGTCTTTCCTTGATATTAAGACTCTCTCCAAGGACATTATTGCTACTATTGTACCACTAAGTGTGGACACGTCTCCCCAGATGAATTAAATCTCTCTCTGCAGCCTTCCTTTGAGTTGAGGGATCAATCACTGCCTTCTGTACGCAATTCTTTTCACGCTTCCAGAAAAGAAGTATGTCAAGCATGGTGCTAAACGTTTTACAACATGTAGCTCATTCAGACCTCATAATCCTGGGGATTATATTTCATGACATGCCTGTGTTACAGGTGTAAATACCGATACTATGTTGGGGTCCAAAATCAAGCAGCCATTAGGTGACAGAACTAGGATACAGATTCGAACAATGTGTCTCTAACGCTACGCCTTTGCCATGCATCTTTAGAGGTATCGCAGTGTGCCTGGATGCATGCTGTCACTTTCTTGGCTGTCTCACGCTCCCAGACCTGTCCAGGAATGTTTTTCTGTGCTGCTTCAGCTTGGCTGGTTTTGCCATGTTGCTGTGACACTAGTTAGTGACTTCTGATTCTTAGGAAGATGCATTGCCCAAATGACAGAGTTAAGAACTTGGAAACCTGCCTGGATCAGGAGAGAGAAGAACAGATCATCTCTTAAAAGACCTTTATTGATTGGTCCCCTGAGAAAATCAAAGCAAGAGAAATCAGGGCATGACAGTGGTTCAGATGTGAGAAAACAAGCCCTAAAGTCCAAGTACATGCACAGGAGTAGGTTACAGACTTCCGTGAGGAAGTCCAAAAATTTGAACTACATAATCAGAACTAGTTAGATTATTTCCAATCAGAAAAAAAAGATGAGTTCACATTAGTGGTGAAAAAGTCAGGTCATAAAACTGCACCCAGGCAGAGGAATTTCCACACTGGCATAGCAGTGAATTTCCCTTGGGTCCTAACTGCTCCTAAGTTAAGCAAGAATCAAGAAATCCACTTTGAATCACCACCCTGGCTCAGTACTGTAAAGATTATCTCCTTTACCAGAAAGCCAGGTATAGTAGGTCCCACCCTTCTCTGCTGCTGCTAAGTCACTTCAGTCGTGTCCGACTCTGTGTGACCCCATAGACAGCAGCCCATGAGGCTCCTCTATTCTCCAGGCAAGAGTACTGGAGTTACTGGTGAATCCTGAAGTTACAGAAAGGGCCAGTTTGTAGGAACCTGACTCCTTCGGTCACCTTCAGTCATGCTTTGGTCTCATTTACCACGGCCCCTAATATTTTTTAATTGTTCATTTCCTTTCTAGTCAACAGACGATGAGATGTTTGGATGGCATCACCGACTCAATGGACATAAGTCTGAGCAAACTCCGAGATAGTGAAGGACAGGGAAGCCTGGCGTGTTGCAGCCCATGGGGTCACAAAGAACTGGAAACGACTTAGCAACTGAACAATGAGTCCTCACGGTAAGCCTACAGGACACGTTCATTTTGCTATTGTATCTATAGATCAGCTTCAGGGTAGGGTTGAAAATCAGTTTTGATTGCTAAGTATAGCATTATAATTAAAGTAGAATTGATCCTCTCCCCACTGAGGGTTGCTAGTTTATTACAAGTTTATTCATTCTATTCATTCAACTAACAAGCACTTATGGAATGCTTACTATGATGTGACAAAAGCTGTGTTAAATTCTAGAAAATGACATTGCATAATGTTTTAAAGTTTCTAAGACATAAAATCATTGTTTCCTTTTACCTGTTTGCAGTTCTAGAAAGTAAGTAATATCATATCCATTGTACAGATCATTTAAAAACAGGTTCAGATCCCAGGGCCTTTAAGAGGGCAGGACAGTCATCTAAGGTTAAACTACAGAGAGTACAGAAGACTATCGGCTGCCTCTCCTTAGCTGTGTGCTGGAGATTTAATAGTAACAAATGACCCAGTCCCTGACCTTGAGGGACTGAATGTCTGATATATATGTGACCATAGAATTTGCACATAATTTATTATCCAAACATGACACTTCTGAGAGAAAGAAAAGAGGCACTATGATAATTATGCTGGGACAACTGTGCAAACTGGGTGGCATGGTTATTCCCTTTCTCCCAGCTGTCTGTCCAAGAAGAAAACAATGTACTCTCTGGTGACACATTTGCCCTCATAGAAGCTGGCATAGCTAAGGAGCGTGAAGGGGCGGGGGGCAGGGGCAGACAGGAATGAAGTGGGCAGGGGACAGTACCTGGGCTGACTTCATGGACCAACCAGGTAATCTGAGATGAACCCAACTGGGGAGGCAGGGCTGCCAATGCAGCAGGCAGCCAGACTGTGGCTGTTGTCCAAGAGAAGAGAGGGAAAGTGAGCAGAGAGGCTCTATTCTTTGGACAAAATTAGTCCATCTTGTTTCACATTTCCTTCCAGTAAAACCAAGCCACAAAGTGGGTGAAAGTCCCTAAGATCTTTTTCGGGGGGGAGGAAATTTTGGCTGGATCTTTTTTACACATTCTCCACTGCCAGGAATTTATTCTCTAACTAAATAGTTCGATATTATTAAAATAATTGTTCCCACTGGGTAGATGTTCATCATTAAAAGCCCCAGAAGGCAGGAAAGATACCTTCCTTTGGTTATTGATAAGCTAAGTGGAGGGGGTTGTGTTATTTGAGATGGTGTGCCCAGGACTGAGACTGAATTCGTATGGTCTTGGGTGGCAATCACATCTCTGAGCTGGAAGGAACCCAAGGAGATTATCCATTCAGCCTCCTGCTTTCAGATAGTCAACTCCAAACAGCTACGAGGGAATTACAGCTGTTGGGGTAAAAACTGTGCTATTCAAAACAGCAGAAAGGCCTTTGTGCAGTGACCCTTCTTCTGCCAACCCCACATGCCCCACCATGCCCTCCTCCTCGTGCCTCAGTGCTTCCCCCGGAATGATGACTGTGGTGATGTCATGACATCTCCGGAGGCTCTGACGACGCACCAAGAAGTTTTCTACCTGAGTTATCTCAGTTGTCCTTCACAGCCCCATGAAGTAGTTTACATTAGTGGTATCTTTACAGATGAGGAATCTGAGGTATAGAGAAGTTAAGTAATTGTGCCAAGGTCACCAGTCTCTAAAGGTGACTACTGTGAGCAGTTTGCTCCAGGACATTCCCACTGGGCAGAATGTTGACACCCCAGGTCTCCCATCTGGCACCTCTTTGCCCTTGAAGGTACAGTCTAAGTGCTGTATCTTCTTAAATGCTTCCTGTGCCTGCAAAGGCTGAGTTCTGTGCGCTTGGGCTGGGCTGTACACAGCTGGTGCAGACATCCTTTATAGCAGCAGCATCTAAAACTCTTCTCCCTGCTGGCTTCCATGACTGTCTTCCCCTCCACATCTAGAACTACCTGAGGCCACAAACCTTGTCTTTCACCTCTGCTCTCAAGCACACACACATGGCCTACCATCTGTCACTCAGCAGGCTTTCCAGTAATTTAACACAGTAACATGTACATAGTCAGAAAGCAACCAATTTCTCTTTGCAGGGCAGGGTGGGGATGCTGCTGACCCAACAGTCAAAAGGAACACAGTCACAGAGGGGGCTGGGAGTCTGGTTGGCCATTTTAATTTACAGCTGATGTTTGGCAGCAACTACTTTAGACTGTGGACCTGTCAAGACTGTACTGATAATAAAATGGGATACATTTTGGGAAAAATACCCTAAAACGTACTACAAAGCCTGTTGGTAGGTGTGTCAGTTGGCATCACCTACCTGAAAAGTAACTGAGTAAAATGTATAATGGGCCTTAAAAATGTAAATAGGTTTTGACCCACTTTTAGCATTTTTTTCCCAGGAAAGATAAGAAATATATATAGAAACATGTATGCGTACTGTTGCATATTGCAACACTGCCTTAAATATAGAAAGTTGGGATGCACCTAGATGTCCCATGTTTAAGAGCACTGTATTACCATCAGAGATAGACTACATGCAACTTTTTATATCATCTACACAAAGAATTTTTCATGACATGTTGAAGTCTTATGATCTGTCAAACAAGTAAACAAACAAAACATCTTAGAATATGAAACTCTATATACAGCATGATTTCAACACTGTAAGAAGTATATGAAACTAGAAAGAAATATATTAAAACATTAGTAGTGATTTGTCTCCAATTGGTAAAATTGGGTAATTTTTTTTTTCTTTATTTGTTCCGTAGGTATCCTTTCTTTATTTCCCAGGTTTTACACATTGAACAGGTATTAATGTTTTGGGGGTAAAATACTGTATGAGATACAACATGTTTTTACTATCTGAGAGATGATACTTAATGTTTTAATTAAATGAAAAATAGGCCATTATCTCTAAAATTGTAAAAGTGATTGGAATTAGACAAATATCATTAAAAAGGAGCTATAATAAGTAGAAGAAGGATGGTTTGGATGGTTTCATGGGAGGAAAAAGAAATCTGGATATCAGAAGATCTGGTTAATAGTATTTGTATCAGTAATTACATAACCTAGGAGAGTCATTTAACCTCTAAGTTTCTTTATCTGTAAAAATAAGTTTGTTAAATCAGATAACTTCTATATCCCCTCCTGGCTCTAAAAAGCCTATGGCCTTTTTCCGCTGATTGATCCACTGTTTATCTCATATGCACAAAAATCCACATATAGGGGTGAGGTGACCGCACTGGATGAGGTGCTGAGTGCGAATCCATGGACACCTCCCCTGGTCAGCAAAAAGCTGGTGACTAATTCCTGAGACTACAGTCAGTGTGACTGTAAGGACCAGGGAGTAAAAAAGGAGGAAAAGAGGAAGGGAGAAGAATGGTGGGAAAGTCATGGAGGTGCTGGAAGAGGCCAGATGGGTTGAAGAGGAAGATTCCCATTTTGACAGAGTCAGCGAGGGCTGCAGTAGGCAGGCTGCCTTCGGGGTTGATTGATCAATGGTTGAGAGGCTGCCTGACAACTCGCCAAAGGAAGAACAGGGGCTGGAGAAGGGGATGACCTTTCACCCTCAGGTTCCCAGCACAAATTCCCCGGGAGACCCAGTGTCTTATCACCCCGTGCAGTTAGAAGTGAATGACTGAAAACAAAGTTCCACCCAGGAGATGGCCAAAGGGTAGGTTTTTTGACTTGTGGTTAAAAACTAGTGAAAGAGATGCTTTTAAACCAGAAAGAAAGCAAGCATTTGGCCCAAAATGTAAAAGAGGGGTAAAGAGAAAGGGGCACTACTGTGGAATTCAAAAGGCCTGTGTCCTAATCCTGGCTTTGCTGTGGTCTTGCTGGGTGGCCAGGGAGCCATTTACCCTTTCCTGCCTCACTTTCTCTCGGTAAAAAAGAGCTGACAAGTCCTGTTTCCAACACCATGGAGGGTATTAGAGAATCACAGAAGCCGAGAGTGATGGTGCTATATAAATCCTGAGCGTCCGAAGTCCTGGTTTTCTTTTTCCTTGGACCAGGTGAGTCTGTCAAGGGCTAGAGGGGAAGAGACAGAGATGGAGAAACATAAAAGAGAGGACCGGTCTCCTGTCGGCCTAAAGAACCAAGGCTCTAATCACACTCCTGAAGACCACAGATGTTAAATAACGGAAATCCTACAACCTAAATTGTGCCCCAAACTATCTAAACACTTCTGAGTCAAAGAACATTGAAATTCTAGGAGAAACACTGAATACTTGGAATATTCATATGATCTGTACATTTGGCAAACAGTAATGCTATTCATTTCCTTCTAATATTATTTTAATCTGCAATGCCGTTAGTCACTGTTGCATTTTGTTGAGCCTGTAAAGGCTTCTAGTTTAGTGCTTTTGATGTTGTAGTAGTACGGTAATATTTGACTAACATGTCCTCAAGGGTAGAGGCTGTCTTCTGCTCCTCCTGTATTTTTCAAAGGGCAAAACAGATATTCAAGTTTCACTTAAAACCCGGTGCATCTTCTTCTCATGATCATTACTCTCAGTATTTGTATGTAGGTCTACCCCTTCCGGGGCAGCAAGCCTGTCTATAACTGCTGCCTGACACTGGAGTGGGCCAGGTGAAGATGTTGGGATATTATTCAGGGGATAATGAGGGCGGTTCATTTCTATTTATGGATTTAATTGATTCTAATCCAGAAGCTCTAAAATCACATGAATCCTGTGCCAAGTACCTCCCATGAAGGATGGTGGTTTGAAGACCTCTGTCAATCACCCAGCAGAGGAGATGAACGGGCCAAGTATTTCTGATTTTAAGGAGCCCCTTTAATCCAATCAATTTCAGAGAGTCTTACTTCCTCTGAGCCATGCATGGATTAATTCTATAAGAGAGCCTTTTCCATTAAAGAAACTGATTGCAAGCTTCCCTTCTAATTGTGAAAATGCTCACCTGCTCAAAGTAAACAGTTCTGGAAAGATACCTTCATTTTGCTTCAGTTATTTGGCTAGGAGAGTGGAGTTTCAACAGAAATTTAAAAAGTTAAAATTCAACATCCATCTTCACTCATAGAGCAATTTGTTCCTAAGGTGAGTGCAGAAACTACAAAACGACCTTGATCCCATCAGCCCCTTTTTAAGGACCTCAATTATTCAGCTATGACCAAAAAAAAAAAACAATCCCTAAGTAAGGGAGCAGTGGGAACGATGAGTGTAGGGAGCCACTGAGATGATCTTTAAAAAGGAACAACTGATCAAAAATTGAAAATGGAATTTCCCTGGGGTCCAGCAGTTAAGACTGCACTTTCAGTGCAGAGGGGAGGGGCTTTATCTCTGCTTGGAGAACTAGATCCCACATGCGACACAGTGCAGCCCCAAAACAAAAAAAAAACAAACTGAACACAACCGAAATATCCAATAATCGGAGAATTATTGATTTTAGTATATTTCATGCTGGAATGCTATGAAATGAGTAAAATCGTGTTTTCTGAAGAATGTATAATAAGACGGAAAAATATTTACCACATATTTGAAATGGAAAAAGTAGTATGCAAAATTAAATGTACAGAGCTTCTCTGGTGGCTCAGACAGTAAAGAATCTGCCTGCAATGTGGGAGACCCAGGTTCAGTCCCTGGGTCAGGAAGATCCCCTGGAGCAGGAAATGGCAACCCATTCCAGTATTCTTGCCATGGAGAACTCCATGGACAGAGGAGCCTGACAGGTTACAGTTCACGGGATCACAAAGAGTTGGACACAACTGAGTGACTAACACTTTACTATGAAATAATTAAAATCGTATTTTCTGAAGAACAGATAATGAGACAGAAAAATATTTACCACATGTGTGAAATGGAGAAAGTAGTATGCAAAATTATGTGTACAATTTTTTTAAGACTCTCCAGTCCTAGAGAAAAGGCTGTGCCCTGCGGCAGTTCAAAAGGACTAAATGGGTCTAAATGGACTAACAGGGAAAGACTCCTAAAATCTGACGTCACTTCATGAAAGCATGTTTTGAAATGATGCTGAGCACAATCCTACTCGGCTAGGCTTTTGGATTGGGAAGGTTAAAGGGGACTTTACTCGCATCTGTATCACTTGAGTATCTTTAATAATAATATATTTATCATGAAATTTAAAATCATACTTTTAAAACTTAAAGTGAGGGAAGAAAATGTGAAAAAATACTGGAAGAAAATATTCCTTAAACCTTAACAGTTGGCTATATCCAAACGGCCGTGACTGTGTTAACTGATGAAACTGCAGCCCTTGCAGGGGAAATCGTCTGACAATTGAGTCAAGATTCATTCCTGGTTGTCTGTGGCTCCAAGTTCATGTTCTTCCCATCCCACGTCACCTTTCTGGTTTCGTGTCCTTAGGTGTTATGGAGTCAGCTTACGATTAGGGGAAAAGAACGGATGAGCAGATACTGGGAAATGGGAGTCTATCTTTATTTCTGAACTTTAAGCCTTCAAGTTCAGCAGTGAAAATCTGGTACCAGGCCAGTAAACCAGAGGCAGCAAAAGAGATGGAAATGGTACCACCATGGAAATGGTTCAGAAACCTCCCCCACCCCCAAACTGCAGCTTCTTTACCGCTGTGGTCCACTGTACAGTCTATTTAGGAGCTAACAGACAGGTTCCAGGAGCCATCCCCAGAGGTGGCCCAGCAATTCTGCATTACTCCAACCATCCCATATTGTTCTGAGACCATCTCTCAAGAAAACCTACTCTAGGGATGTTATAGATCCAGAAAACAAATACATGAAGTGCCACTCTCCCAACTCAGACCGTTCTCTGAAACTTTGTTCTTTCAAGACGGTCCCTTATGCCCACTGAAAGCTGATTCCGCTGAGTTAAACGGTTGGGTAGGGCACCAGGGTGAGAGCAGAGGGTAGCTATGACTGGGCTGAGGAAAATGCGGAAGGGGCAGGGGCTGTTCAGTGAAGAGGGGCAGC
Source organism: Neotragus moschatus (assembly GCA_006410615.1). Lineage (NCBI taxonomy): Eukaryota > Metazoa > Chordata > Mammalia > Artiodactyla > Bovidae > Neotragus > Neotragus moschatus. The sequence continues at coordinate 1,764,748 of SJYA01002750.1, forward strand.
AGTCGCCTGAATGTTATGAAGTTTAAAAATCAATAAAAATGCTCTAATCTCTAGATACGACCCTGTCAAACAGATGACATAATGGAGTCTGACCTGTTAAATAAGTCACTGTCAGAGGATCACGGTGAAAATAATTTTACCGTCTAAGAAGTGAGCACCCGAGCCCTGATCGTCAGCTTAGCCAAGAGAAAATGCCACTAGTCTACCGGGGTCAAGAAGAGCCACTAATGAAGTTTCTTCCTCAAAGGATTTATCTAGACTGCAGCTGCTCTTGGAAAGCAAACCAAAGGTCCTATGTTGCCACCTAGAGTCCAAAGCCTGGAAGTATGGGCAGGGAAAATTTGAATTGATCTGGCTCTTTGGAGAAATCTAAGTTGAGTTAGTTACAGCACTTAAAAAGCACCAGCTTCAGACTTAGGAATGTCCATCAGTCCTTTTTTAATAGGACATGAATGTGTGTTTGAACTCAAGCCTCCAAATGATTTCATAATGGAGAAATATTCTCTAGAACCTTGCTTAAATATAAGAGAGAACACATTTGTGAGTCTGTGTGTGTGTAGGGGGCGGGGGCGGGGGCCAGTCCTAACTGCTGCTATCACTAGGTGATCTGGGTAAAACCAATTAACCCCTTGGGGGGGCCAAGGTCCTCTTATGTAAAATAAGAGGACTGAACTAACCTGACAATACTGCAAGCCTTCTAAGGCCTAAATTTCCATATTTCTATAATAGTCTAGACTCTATTTAAACCCAGACATCAGTCAAAAGGGGCTTCCCAGGTGGTACAGTGATAAAGAACCCGCCTGCCAATGCAGAAGACACAAGAGATGTGACTTCCATCCCTGGGCTGGGAAGACCCCCTGGAGTATGCCATGGTAACCCAGTCCAGTATTCTTGCCTGGAAAATTCCATGGACAGAGGAGCCTGGTGGGCTACAGTCCATGGGGCTGCAAAGAGTTGGATGTGACTGCACACACACACACGTCAGTCAAAAACAAAAATTGGCACCATATGCAAAAAATGCTAGTCCTTTGCATTTTTGAAAGTGACCTTCATCAAGGAAACCATATCTCTGCTGCCCTCTAGAGCTCTACCTGAAATCTGCATGAATTTAATGCAAAAGTCCCACCGAATGAAGGCCCAGCCTGGTTGAGATTTAGAGCCTGCCAGATCCCTGCAGTTTTTTGTCTTTTGGGACAACATATTTATTCATTCTTTCCATTCTTGTTTCATACATCTTCTGAAATGATTCAGTTCAATTCAACCATTTATTCCAGAATTCTTTCCTAACTCTTCCTGTTTACAGATTTTGGCTGTTGGAAGTTAAGCCCGCATCATTTTTTTAGGAGAAGGGGCCAGTCTTTCTAAAGGATTCTCCACTCCATAGATGTGTCTCCTCTGAGTAAGTTGTACAGTGGCACCAGGGAGGATTATTGATTCTAATTTCTGCGGCCAGTGCTTATAAAAAGAATCCCAGGCTTTTTCCTTGTGTCATTTCCAAGAAACCTGTGCAGCAAGACTGCTACTGAGCTGACAACACAAGAATTCTGCTATGAAAGTGCCAAGGAAACATGAGGCTGCTAAGTGGATATTCTCCAGCCGGGTCAGCAAAGGAGCCCTATTTTCAGTCTTGTTTTGGAATTATAATTCAGTTCTGACTCTTTTCAGAACTACAGCCCATCTTTGATCCACGCAATCTGCTAGTTGGTGGACTGCAGCTTAGAGAAAAGTGGAAAGAATGCCTCTTACCAGTTGTATCTTAACGCTGGCAAAATCTCCATTAAAGGCAAGAACATTCCAGTTCAGTTGATATTTTTTACCCTGAGTGGGACTGCCACTCTTGATAAAACAGGAGTGACGTATTTCAAAATTTATGCCAGAAATCCAACTGTTGATAGTGACTTATTATAAACTCAAAGACCCATGAAGCCAGTTCTCGGATTCCTAGGGGTTATGCAATGTCCCTTTCAGGGTTACTGCTGCAGAGGAGATCCAGGATCCCTCCTCACTTGATTTACAGCCTTTTTCAAAGCCTAATCCACTCCAGGGTCCAGACCTCTGCACGGTGTGAAGTCAGGCACAGTAGGGACTCCACAAAACTTTTTGGGCACTACTGTATCAGGAAGTGGATGGTGCACTGGGGAGAGATTTGCAGAGCTGCAAAATGTTCTTCAGTGTTCACAGTCATAAAGGATATCCCAGTGGTTAATCTTAAGAGATTATTAGTATTTATTAAAACTCTTAAAGGACTGCCCATAAATCTGACTTTTCTAGTTACCCATAAAGCAGTTTCTGGGACAACCTAGCAACACAGTGATTTCCATTGTTTAGCCAAAGCACAGCATTCTTAAATCCTCAGAGAACAGAGAATAGTAAATAACCAAGTCTGTTGGAAAGAACCTGTTCTCTGTTATTGGCCATGTGTTCTGTTTTTAAGCTCCCAAAGTCCCTCCCTGCTCCCACCCAAGAACTGCCCCCTTTGCCCTAGCATGGTCCTTTCATTCTACCCACATAGACTATGACCCTGGGGGTGTGGGGGGTACCAAGTGGCGGAATAATCAAACCACAGCAGCTCCAGAAGAGTTTCCATCCACTCAGAATTACAGGGTCAAGTGGGAACCCTCTGTTTACCATGTCGTATTGTACATGTTCCAAGTGTCAGGAAAGGTAGGTTTGTGGCAGAGCTGAGAAAGGAGGTAGAGACACCTTATGCTGGGCATTGCTGCTGCTCACTGATATTTCTAAGCTCCTCTCCTTCCACATGCTCAGGACTGGCCCTTCCCACTCCCTCAAAGCGAGGGACCCTGTGACTTGCTACCGCCCAGGCAATGTGAGAGGAAGTGAAGACTGTCACCACTTCCATGTGGAGACATTTCAGAGACTCCCTGTGCCCCTCAATCTCCGTGTAGAAGCACAGGTCACAGTCACAGTGCCACAGGACCAAAGTCACCTGTCACGTTGAGTCAACCTACGGAGGAGAGCTGCCTAGAAAACTGATTGAACCTGTAAAGGACTTTCCCTAAATGAGAATTTAACCTTTGTGGTCCTTTTGGCATTGTTTGTTATCACAGTGTATCCAGGCTCTCCTGCTGATACATGCCTCTGTGCTACTGAAAATTCAGTTTTTTCAGCCTGAGCATCATTTTCCTTGATAAGGGAGATGGAGACAATCAGGAGTTCATATTTCTCTCTGATCTTCATAAATATGACAACACCAAGCTATATATTTAGTTGGTCAAAAGGTCCACTCAGATTTTTTTGTAACATCTTACAGAAAATCCTGAAAGAACATTTTGGTCAACCCAACATTTGGCTTATCAGCCTTGCTCTTTCTTGCTCTAAGACTAATTTCCTTACTCTCAACATCAATTTCCCTTTTAGCTATCTTTAATATTTTTTGCAAGACTTGCTTTATTTGGGACATCAACTTTTCTAGCTCTGCCATTGCATATCTTAGAAGAAAATGTAATGGTAAATCCTCACGACCTTGGATTTAGCAATGTTTGTTATATATGACACCAAGTAAAAGTGAAAGTCAAAGTCACTCAGTCATGTCTGACTCTTTGTGACCCCATGGACTAAACAGTCCATGGAATTCTCCAGGCCAGAATACTAGAATACTGGAGTGGGTAGCCTTTCCATTCTCCAGAGGACCTTCCCAACCCAGGGATTGAACACAGGTCTCCCACATTGCTGGTAAAGGTGGATTCTTTACCAGCTGAACCACAAGGGGAGATATGACACCAAAAGTACAAGCGAAAAAAAAAAAAAAGATAAGTTGAACTTTGACAAAGTTTTGTTCATTAAAGGACACTATCAGGAAAGTGAAAAGACAACCCACAGAATCAGAGAAAATATTTGCAAACCATATATCTGATAAGGGTCTGGTATCCAGAGCATATAAAGAATTCCTACTGCTCCACAGCAAAAAGGCAAACATCCAATTTAAAAACGGGCAGATGACTTGATTGGACATTTTGTCCAAATATACAGGTAGCCCACGAGCATATGAAAAGATGCTCGATATCATTACTCATTAAGAAAATTCAAATCAAAATCCAGTTAAATATTAATATCACGCCCACAGGTTGGCCATAGTGAAAAACAGAAAATAACAAGTCTTGGCAAAGATATGGAGGAATTGGAACTCTCACTCGTTGGTGATAGGAATTTAAAATGGTGCAGCCATGGTGGAAAACAGTTTAGCAGTTTCCCAACAAGTTAAACACAGAGTTACCAAGTACTCCAGCAATTCTATTCGTGTAACAGTCACAAAAACCATAAACAATGCCACTGTCCATCAACTGATGAATGGATAAACAAATGTGGAAAATCCATAGAGTGGAACAGTATTCAGACATAGAAAGGAATGAAGTACTGATACACGAGACAATGTATATGAATCTTGAAAACATCAAGTTTATGTGAAAGAAGCCAGACCAAGATATGTGACCAAAAGATCACATATCGTATGATTCTATTTATAGGAAATATTCAGAATAGCTATATCTATAAAGACAGAAAGCAGTCCAGTGGTTGCCAGGGGCTGAGGAAGAAGAACAGGGAGGGACTCCTTAATGGATGCAGGACTTACTTTGAAGTAACAAAAGTTTCCTGTAACTAGAGGTGATAGTTTCACAGTATTATGAGTGTATTAAATGCCACAGAATTGCACATTCTGAAATGGCTTATGGCTAATTTTATGCTATGTGAATTTTATCTATATTATACATACATGTATTAAAAAGCATGGTCATCTCCCAAGATTTCTGTAACTTCTGTTCTACCAGCAATTCACACTTGCTGGTAGAATTAGTTAGGGTCCTTGTATCAGGGATCTTAGTTATCTTTCTACCTTGTAAGACAGGTTCTTAACCTTCAGTTCATCTTCAGGGAGTCAAAGGCCCCTTCAAAGCCCCATATAAGGGAGCAGAGCAGCCAGGCACCTGGTGGAGGTGGTGCAAGTGTCTTAGAAAGTGAGCTGTGCACAGTCCCAACCCCAGAAACCAGGGGCACAGGGCTCTCACTCAGGGACCCCCAAAGAATGCTTTGCTTTCAGGCGTGTATCTGGTGCCCAGGGTCCATCACCACAGCCTCTTGCTGGCTCTTGGTGTCAGTCTGTAGGACAGTGGAATCCTTTAGCCTCTCCTGAAAGGGTCCTCAGCATGGCCTTGAAGGCCTGACCAGTGAATTAAAGAGTTTCTTATCCCACTTTTCCTGGGCTGTTAAGCTTGGGGTAGAAGGTGGGGGGGCAGGCAGCAAGTGGGTCCCCAGGCATGGTACAGAGGCCAAAGCTGTGCCAGGAACACCCCGCCTGTCTGCCCCTGGCCTTCCTTCCATGAAGCCTCCTGTTTGCCTTTAGCCTGTCCTGTTGTAAGTTGTGGTGTGTTTCTTTGTGAGTTGTTTTTATTTAACTGTGTAACTTTGTTTTTCCTGTTATTGTGAATCTAAGGTGTTGTGTTTTTAATTTTTTTAAACAAAATGTCACCATTTTTAAGATAAGAAATTCCAAACAATCAAAAAAAAAAACCAAAAAACCTCTACATGAAATTTTGTGTCCATATGTAAAGGGAGAAGGTAAACCAAAATGTGGTTGCACAGAGGTCTCAGCCAGTCCCACAGGGGGTTGTGAAGCTGGGATGGTCTTCAGGTATACCAGAGGGTCCAGCATTGCTTATAAGGGAAGAGAGCTCAGGCTGCTTCATGGAGAGGACAAAACCTGCCGAGAGCAATTTCGGGTGAAGGACTCAGCGGTGAGCTGGTGATTGAGCATCTTGGTCCTTAAAGAGGGATCCAGGAGCACACAACAGCATCCACAACTGATACAGTTCAGTAGGACATTAGTACCGTCTGGGTGTGGAGTTTCCAGAGGCGATTTGCTTCTCTTGCCTGGTGCTTCCTGATTCTGGATCATCACTGAAACTCTTGACTTGGGTGATACCTCCTCCAGTGAAGTCGCCCAACAGCTTTCCTTCCGGCTCCCAGTTTCAGTGTGAGTCTCTGTTTGAGTCTCCTCCTACCCCTCCAGGTAGACTTTTTGGGCTGAGCCCCTCTCGATTGACCCAGTCCAGCTCCCTTCCAGAGACTTTTCTAGCATGTACTAGAAGTAGTCTCAAAAAAAATTTTTTTAACCCTGTTATCTAAATGTTACCAGAAAGAAAGATCAAATTCTCCAAACCAAATTCGTTATCCTTGGCAGATGTGCTCTGTGTTTCGTGTGGCTTACGTCCAACAATTCTCTACCACTGGTCAAATCATTTTACTATCTGAGAATCTGATTTGCAACTAATTCATCTTGAAGTGTTTGACCAGAACCTACACTGCTTAAAATTAGAAATGCTATGTGTATTTTACTGAGATTTTTTTTCAGTGCCCATGGTGGGTGATTGCTAACATCTGCTTTGAAATTTTTCCAGACTAAAATCATTATAGCCTCACACTATAGCTTAGAACTTTGGATCTCAATTGCCTGTTCCCCCGTGTGTCAGAGCAGTCCGTGGGACTGTTTCTTGGGAGTATTTTCTACCCTGCTCGTAGTTTGTCCCTTACCCCACTGCTTTGAAGAGGTGAATTTCAGTTAGACTCTTTAATTTTCAACAGATCTTAACTCTCCTCTTAGCCTGTGACTGTCTTTTCTTTTAATTAGCAAAACATTCACCTTTGAAATTCTTGCCAGAAATTACAATTTTGAACTCTCTGCTCTCTAACACTTACCAAAAGTTTCAAGACCTATTTAGAACGGCTGGCTTGAAAAGCCACACAAACATTCCTTTAGATATTTAAAATTTTACCTTAGGATTACTTCAAACCATGTGAGTCTCATGCTTTTTACAGAGGTGTAGATCTGTGATTTGGCCAACACTGAGGGATTTTATAAGAAACTCACTTCTGAGGTTATGGGGGTTGTGGTTGGGAAACCATCCACTTCATGACTGTGCTTCCTCTGTTTGAGGTCTCTGGGGTGTAAGGAAAATATGTATTTCTTTTCATGATCTAGCTTGTTGGTAGTTAGTGAAAGTCTGAACCTTGAAGCTAAGCATATCTTCCTTTTTACATTGAATTATTAAAAATTTCAAAGCCAAATTAGTGACTCATCTCTAGCAACATATCAAGATCGTAGGATATGCATTTTCCTCACCACCTAGCTTGTTTGTAGCTGGTGGAAAGAATGAATCTTGAAACTCAGTGTATCTTCCTCTTTATATTGAGTTATCAAAGCCAAACTGTGTGACTCATCCATAGCAATTATCAAGATCTTCAGAATATGCATTTCTTGGTATTAATATTATAATTTTCTGCCCAGTTTCTTGTCATAGGCTCCTTTGATTATTTTTATCCTTTTGTTTATATATAATTTATCTTAAAGCTATCATAGAACAATGCTTGCTGCTGCTGCTGCTGCTAAGTCACTTCAGTCGTGTCAGACACTGTGCGACCCCATAGACAGCCCACCAGGCTCCCCTGTCCCTAGGATTCTCCAGGCAAGAACACTGGAGTGGGTTGCCATTTTGTTCTCCAATGCATGAAAGTGAAAAGTGAAAGTAAAGTCACTCAGTTGTGTCTGACCTGCAGCGACCCCATGGACTGCAGCCTTCCAGGCTCCTCCATCCATGGGATTTTCCAGGCAAGAGTACTGGAGTGGGGGTGCCATTGCCTTCTCCAAGAACACTGCTTATTTATAAATAAAATGAAATAGTCATATCAACTTCAGGTTGACCTCTTCCTTGCCGAACCACACATTCTGATTTTTTAGAGCATGTCTAATCAAGTCTAATTAAATAATTAGGCTACACATGGACATCACCAGATGGTCAATACTGAAATCAGACTGATTATATTCTTTGCAGCTGAAGATGGAGAAGCTCTATACAGTCAGCAAAAACAAGACCAGGAGTGGACTACAGCTTGGATCATGAACTCCTTATTGCAAAATTCANATTAGGCTACACATGGACATCACCAGATGGTCAATACTGAAATCAGACTGATTATATTCTTTGCAGCTGAAGATGGAGAAGCTCTATACAGTCAGCAAAAACAAGACCAGGAGTGGACTACAGCTTGGATCATGAACTCCTTATTGCAAAATTCAAACTTAAATTGAAGAAAGTAAGGAAAACCACTAGGCCATTCAGTTCAATTCAGTTCAGTCACTCAGTCGTGTCTGACTCTTTGCGACCCCATGAATCACAGCACACCAGGCGTCCCTGTCCAGCACCAACTCCTGGAGGTCACTCAGATTCGCGTCTATCCAGTCAGTGATGCCATCCAGCCATCTCATCTTCTGTCATCCCATTCTTCTCCTGCCCCCAATCCCTCCCAGAATCAAAGTCTTTTCCAGTGAGTCAACTCTTCCCA
>SJYA01002750.1:1773311-1802621 GCA_006410615.1 Neotragus moschatus
GCCATCCAGCCATCTCATCCTCGGTCGTCCCCTTCTCCTCCTGCCCCCAACCCCTGCCAGCATCAAAGTCTTTTCCAATCAGTCAACTCTTCACATGAGGTGGCCAGAGTACTGGAGCTTCAGCTTTAGCATCATTCCTTCCAAAGAAATCCCAGGGCCGATCTCCTTCAGAATGGACTGGTTGGATCTCCTTGCAGTCCAAGGGACTCTCAAGAGTCTTCTCCAACACCACAGTTCAAAAGCATCAATTCTTCGGTGCTCAGCCTTCTTCACAGTCCAACTCTCACATCCATACATGACCACAGGAAAAACCATAGCCTTGACTGGACGGACCTTAGTCAGCAAAGTAATGTCTCTGCTTTTGAATATGCAATCTAGGTTGGTCATAACTTTTCTTCCAAGGAGTAAGCATCTTTTAATTTCATGGCTGCAGTCACCATCTGCAGTGATTTTGGAGCCCAGAAAAATAAAGTCATCCACTGTTTCCACTGTTTCCCCATCTATTTCCCATGAAGTGATGGGACCAGATGCCATGATCTTTGTTTTCTGAATGTTGAGCTTTAAGCCAACTTTTTCACTCTCCTCTTTTACTTTCATCAAGAGGCTTTTTAGTTCCTCTTCACTTTCTGCCATAAGGGTAGTGTTATCTACATATCTGAGGTTATTGATATTTCTCCCGGCAATCTTGATTCCAGCTTGTTTCTTTGCTTCTTCCAGCCCAGCGTTTCTAATGATGTACTCTGCATATAAGTTAAATAAACAGGGTGACAATATCCAGCCTTGACGTACTCCTTTTCCTATTTGGAACCAGTCTGTTGTTCCGTGTCCAGTTCTAACTGTTGCTTCCTGACCTGCATACAGATGTCTCAAGAAGCACTTTGTTTACTAGATCTAAAACCTTGAATCTGTCACCTCCACTGTATATTCATAGGGAATTTAAGTTGTACCTGACTGGCTTAGTGGTTTTCATTGCTTTCTTTAGTTTAAGCCTGAATTTTGCTATGAGGAGCTGATGTTTTGAGGCACAGTCAGCTGCAGGTCTTGTTTTTACTAACTGTATACAGCTTCTCCATCTTCAGCTATAGAGAATGTAATCATTCTTTGGTTTTGACCAAATACCAAAAGAGATTTTGGCACTGACCATTTGGTGACGTCCATGTGTAAAGTCATCTCTTGTGTTGTTGAAAAAGGGTATTTGCTATGACCAATGCACTGTCTTGGCAGAATTCTGTTAGCCTTTGCCCTGCTTCATTTTGTTCTTCAAGGTCAAACTTGCCTGTTACTCTAGGTATCTCTTGATATCCTACTTTTGCACTCCAATCCCCTATGTTGAATAGGATATCTTTTTTTTTTTTTTTGGTGTTAGTTCTGAGGTCTTCTAGATCTCTCCTTCAAGGTTCACTGTCTTGTCATGGTGAAGGGGCTTGTGTAACCCAATGAAGCTATCAGCCATGCTGTGTAGGGCCACCCAAGACAGTTGGGTCATGGAGAGTTCTGACAGAATGTGATCTACTGGAGGGGGGAATGGCAAACCACTCCAGCATACTAGCCAGGAGAACTCCATGAGATGTTTAAAAGGCAGAAGGATATGACCCCAAAAGATGAGTGCCCCCGCCCCCGCCCAGATCAGAAGGTGTTCAGTATGCTACTGGGGAAGAGTGGAGAACAACTACTAATAGCTCCAGAAAGAATGAGGTGGCTGGGCCAAAGCTGACACTGAAGGTGGTTGTGGATGTGTCTGATGAAGGTAAAATCCGATGCTGTAAAGAGCAGTATTGCATAGGAACCTGGAATGTTAGGTCCCTGAATCAAGGTAAATTGGACATGGTCAGGCAGGAGATGGCAAGATTAAACATCGATATCTTAGGAATCTGTGAACTAAAATGGGTGGGAATGGGTGAATTTAATTCATATAACCATTATATCTGCTGCTGTGGCCAAGAATCCCATAGGAGAAATGGAGTAGCCCTCATAGTCAACAAAAGAGTCCAAAATGCAGTACTTGGGTGCAGTCTCAAATATGATAGGATGATCTCTGTTCGTTTCCAAGGCAAAATCATTCAACATCATGGTAATCCAAGTCTATGCCCTAACCACTGATGCCCAAGAAACTGAAGTTGATCAGTTTTATGAAGACCTAGAAGAACTCCTAGAGCTATGGCCTTATCATAGTCTTTTTCTAGGCTCTGGCAGCAGGCGGTCAGAGAGTCAGAGAGCCTGTTTGGCTGGTCCCTTCCTGTTGCTCGGGGCATCAGGCACTTAAAGGGCCAGCCTCTCTGGAGCTTCTCTGTTCAGCTGTCAGTGCTGGCATGTGGGGAGAGAGAGACTACAGCCATGGCTCGACCCCCGGCACGTAACTCTGCAGTATTACCTTGCCTCTATGGTTGCCTGGTTTTCCTCCACAGGGCTTTCCCCTTGAGATCTCCTCCTTCACGCCCCATTGGTTCATCTCCTCGCAGTGAACAGCAGACCTCGCCTTGGGATTGCTCTCCAATCCCTATGTTCCAACTCCCAGCCCCTGTACTTTCTAGGGGACTTGCGTCCCTGTCCAGGGTATGTAGGGCTGCAGCAAGGATTGTCTGTGTGATTCTCATTCCATTCACGCTGTCACAGCTCACCTGCTTCACCTCCACCAGCCTCAAATGCTTCTCTTCTGTCCTAAACAGTTGCCCTGATGTGAGGCTCTGACCCCTATTTCAGTTCCTCTACCCGCCAGGTGCAGGTCCAGTCCTGCTCACTCTCCTCTTTGTCCCCCCTACTTCCTTCGTCCTACTGAGTTTTGCGTGGTTCTATATATTCTCTTCCAGTGGTCAGGTCCTCCTGTCTGCTCTCAGCTGTTGTTCTGAAAGATCTTTTGTGTCTGAAGGTGTATTCCTGATAAATGTGTGGAGATGTACTCCATGTCCACCTACTCCTCCGCCATCTTGCTATTCCAAAAATACTTTTAAAATAACCAAAGCAAGGGAAATCCTCAAGTGACAGAAGTAAAGAGAGCTCAAAGCTATTTACAGAAGAAGCAAGCTCATTGAAGAGAAGCTCTTAAAAAAAAAATTGGGACTTCTCCAGTAGTCCAGGGGTTAAGACTCTGTGCTTCCACTACAAGGGTGTGGGTTCAGTCTCTGGTCAAGGAGCTGAGATCTCCCATGCCATGCAGTGTGACCTTAAAGTGAAAACAAAATTGTAAGTCACACAAAGAATAATAATTTTAAGCCACACATGAGGAAGGGTATACAGACTCAATAAGTAGGTGAATTGGTGTGTGCTGAGTCGCTTCAGTCATGTCCAACTCTGTGCAACCCTATAGACTGCAAGCTGCCAGGCTCCTCTGTCCATGGGATTCTCTAGGCAAGAATATTGTCGTACCCTCCTCCAGGGGATCGTCCCAACCCAGGGATCGAATTCACATCTCTTACGTCTACCTGCATTGGCAGGTGGGTTCTTTACCACTTGTGCCAGCTGAGAAGCCCAGGTGAATCGGTATCCCTCAATAGTAAAGAAGACACAAATGCCCATATCAGTCTTTAGAAATGATGAGGGACAAAATAAAGAAGAGAAGTGAATACTGTGAGAACACCTGAGGTTACGTCACCTACCCAAGATGACCTCAGTATCACGGGGTAGCCTTGGGCTGCCCGCACTTGTACTCCTAGTCGCTAGCCCACAGGTACTGGTGTAATGTGGAGAGTCTATTGGACACCCCAGAACAGGGGCTCCAGTGGGTTTGGAGAGAGGGCGGGAAGGCCTGGACCCGTCTCCTGTGGCTCACACTGCTCTCTGGCCCGCAGAGCTCCAGGACTGGGAGCATCCTCCCGCCATGGCCGCCCCCGCCTCCCCTCTGCCGCCCACCACCCACGTGGCCAGTTCTGAGAACAGCAGCTCCTTCTATGACTATGAGTACTACCTGGAGGACATGCTCTTCATGCTGTGTAGGAAGGACGAGGTGCTGTCATTTGGCAGAGTCTTTCTACCTGTCTTCTACAGCCTGATCTTTGTGCTGGGCCTGGTCGGAAACCTCCTCCTCCTAGCGGTCTTGCTCCGGTTCGTGCCTCGAAGACGGATGACCGAGACCTATCTGCTGAACCTGGCCATCTCCAACCTCCTGTTTGTGGTGACACTGCCCTTCTGGGGCATCTCTGTGGCATGGCACTGGGTCTTTGGGAGCTTCTTATGCAAGGTGGTGAGCACCCTCTATACCGTGAACTTCTACAGTGGCATCTTCTTCATCAGCTGCATGAGCCTGGACAAGTACCTGGAGATTGTCTGCGCTCGGCCCTACCACCGCCTGAGGACCCGAGCCAAGAGCCTGCTGCTTGCAGGCACTGTGTGGGCTGTGGCCCTGGCTGTCTCCATTCCTGACATGGTCTTTGTGAGGACACATGAAAACTCCCCGGGCGTGTGGGACTGCTATGCGGATTTTGGGGGCCATGGGACCATCTGGAAGCTCTTCCTCCGCTTCCAGCAGAACCTCCTGGGGTTTCTCCTCCCCCTCCTTGCCATGATCTTCTTCTACTTCCGCATTGGCTCTGTGCTGGTGAGTCTGAGGCCCCCGGGCCAGAGCCGGGCCCTGAGGATGGCCATAGCTCTGGTGGTGGCCTTCTTTGTGCTGTGGTTCCCATACAATCTCACCTTGTTTCTGCACTCGCTACTGGACCTGCAAGTCTTTGGGGACTGCAGGGTCAGCCAGCACCTGGACTATGCGCTGCAGGTGACGGAGAGCATCGCCTTCCTGCACTGCTGCTTCACTCCCGTCCTCTACGCCTTCTCCAGCCACCGCTTCCGCCAGTACCTCAAGGCTTTCCTGGCCGCTGTGCTCAGAAGGCAACAGGCCCTGCCGTCCAGCTATTCTGAGAGTAGCGGGCTCACTGCCCAGGAAGATGTAATGGGCATGAGTGACCTCGGGGAGAGGCAGGCTGAGAGCTTCCCCAACAAGGCTCTTGATCTTGAGCGGACTGCTGAGACTTGATTCCTAATCCTGCGGTATACTTGCTGTGTGTCTTTGTGATTGTTACTTCCCCTCCCTGAGCCTCAGTTTGTCATTTGTAAAATGGAAATAATAACAGTGCTTGTCTCAAAAGGTCTTTATGAGGATAATGTGTACCATAACACACATAAAACTTGACTATGAAGTTGGGGGTGGGTGGGACTGCAGCTCCCTTGTTATTTTCTTTGAGAGGGAATGTAATTTTTGGTTTTAGAGATATGGACTCTGGCGAATTCTCTGGCAGTCCAGTGGTTAAGACATGCTACACCTTCACTGCCAAGGACATGGGTTCAACCCTGGTCAGGGAGCTAAGCATGGTCCAAAAGAAACAGGCATGAATTTTGGATTTTAGTTTCTGGTGTGCTACTCCCTTACTCTTGGGACAGTTCCCTAGTCTCTGTGCCTCAGTATTCACAGCTATAAAATGAGACTAATAATCATGTTTAATTTCTATAAGGTAAATACTAGGATTAAATAAGTTAATGTATGTGAAGCTCCTTGTTCCTGCGCCCAGCATACTGTCAGGCGTCCATGGTGTTAGCTGCTATAATAGCTGTACCACATTTAATCCCATGGAATCCTTTGCCATAAGTCTTATTTTATGATGAGAAAACAGCCTCATGGAATTCAAGGGCTCTGAATAAAGCCCTGACTTTGTCTTGTGGCTGCAGGGCCTGAAGGTTTAAGCCCAAAGGCATCTCATACTGTGCATTGGAGAAGAGACCTACCCCACCCCCTGGGATGGTCTTTCCTGAATTCTCTCCCTGTGTGCCATTCCCATGGCCCTGGACCTTTTCCCTCTTGTCCTTATGTGGCTCCCAGTTCCTTTTCCTGTTTTTCATTCACATACCATCAGCCCCACAAGCAGCCTTCCATTCAGGCATCCTGAGCCATGGCAGCATGGTCTCCTATCACTTTTCCATCTCTAGTCCCCAGCCTTCACCCCTGTCTTTTAATGAGCTAGCCTAGACTCTGGGCCTGGGTTCAAATCCCCACTCCCCTGCTTACTAGCTGTTTGGCCTCGGGCATGTTCACTCAGTTTACTCACAGGCAAATAGAGATAACAGTAGTACCAGAGTGGTATTGCAAGGCTGAAATGAATTAATACATGTAAGGTTCTGAGAACAGAGCTTGGCCTACAGTAAGTGCTATGTAAGTGGTGGGTATTGTTGTTGTTGCTCTGGTGGCTATATATAGAATAGAGTTTAATATCTGATGTTTTGCTGAACCCAGGAGGAAGAAAATAGAGATCCCAGTGCAGTTACCAGTTCCCCAATCCCAGAGCACTTTCCACAGCCTGACTTTGCAGTCAGAGTGTGAGTCACACTTCACAACACAGTCTCAGCTTTTCCAGCCACAGCTGAGCCAGGAAGGCAGGCTGGGAATGCTGGAGTTATCATCCGGTGGGGGTGGGGATCCTATTGCTAGCTGAGCCAGGATGAGTCCAGACCCTGGGACTCCATCTCTACCACTGTCCTCTCAGTCAGGGGAGACTTCTGAGAGAGGGGAGGGGCAGGGGGAGAGGTGTATATGGTGGTCACAGGGAGGTCACAGGGAGCTGGAAGTGGCCTTGAACTTGGCTACGGTGGAAATAGGGGGGGCTGTGGGCTGGTCACTCTCCATGGTCACTGGCTCCCAAGGTCACTGAGGCAGGGCTTGCCCAGGCTGAGGAAGTATTAACTCATGAGAGGAGGCTTTTGGCTCCACTGTATGCAGGGTACCAGTGGCAGAGGGAGGAAGCAGGCCAGGAAAAGAGGCAGCGTAGGGAGAGAGAGAGGCCTGACTGTGCTAATTAATTCCATGGTCATTTGTTGAATGCCTCTCAGATGCTAGCCTGTGCCGGGGAGTTCCAACCTCTGGGAATCCCCAGTCCGCAGAGGAGGCAGGTGATCCTCATGAGGTGACCGTGCATCTGGGGAGGTGGATTTGAGGCTGAGGAGCAACCTTCTGTGAGTGCTCGGGGGGCCGGGGAGGGGGTTTCACCAGGCTAGCAGCCCAGGCAGGCTTCTGGGAGGGGAGCATTAAGGTGGCCTTTTTAAAGGCTATAATTTCCAAATCCTTTTCCAGGGGAGCCAGCAGAATTAGTGTCCACTTGAAGTGATCTCCAGTGTTACTCTTTGTTTTATGTTATGAAAGCTGGTGTGGCCTCTTGGGGTCACGTTTGATCTTGTTTGTTTGTTCACTGGTCTCAGCTGCGCTGTGGGCAGCACACAGCGTGGGAGTGCTCTGGGGGCCTGGGAGGGGCCTGCATGTGACCCTGACCTCCAGGGCCCTTGGCTGGGGAGGAGGGCAGCTGTGGGGCTGATGTGAAGACGGGGACCAGGGGAGGTGGAGGGTGACACAGGCAGGGAGACAGCAAGACAGGCAGGTCCGGCCAGGCTCCATGGGGTCCAGATCAGGTAAAGGTATAACAACCAACTCTCAGCAGTGGCAAGCAAGGGAGGGGAAGGCCCAATATGTGGCCTTTGCCATGGTATAAACATTCCCACCATAACCAGTTTCAAGCTACTGACTTACCACTGAAGGTGGAATTGGTTAATTCCATGATTGTTTGTTGAAGGCCTCCCACGTGTTGCATTACTGGCTCTTGCCAGCCAGTACAAGCCAGGCCCAGCATATGGCTGACTTAGAATCTCCTCTGCCACCCCTTGATGAGGCCAGAAGTCCCACTATCAGAAGCTCATCCTTCAAATTCAAGTTTGGTTCATGTTAAAAAGGGGAGCTGAGGGGAAAGGGTATCACCAGTTCTGTTAGCAAGTTTGAGCTTGTGCTGCTGCTGCACACAACAGGGGACAAAGGAATAGAGACTTTATTCAGAAAGCCAACAGACCAACAAGATGGTCGACTAGTATCCCAAAGAACCATCTTTCCTGAGTTAGAATTCAGGCTTTTTTTACACCCAAAGTGGGGGGTGGGTGTGACTGGATGTTGCAGACATGTGGGTGTCCCCGGTGGGGACAGGGTAATCCTTTGTTCTTGCAATTATCCTCATGGGATTGTTCAGATGTTCCTGTAAACCTTCAACAAGACACATGTTACTTTCTGTTCCATAAATTTTTGTCTCTTTATGAATGACAAGTGTTACACCTTTAAATGGTCAAGCCTGAGGGACAGTTAGAAGTGGGGTAACAGAGACATGAAGGGCAGTCAGAAACATGGGGTCCGTGGCTCAGCGCAGCCTCTGATGATTCACTGTATGCTTTGCACAAGTAGTTCCCTTTCAGTGAGTCTCCATTTCCCCACCTGTAAGCTGGAGGAGGTAGACACCGTGCAGTCTCACTCCCTCAGTCTGAGACTCAGAGGGCATGCCAAGGTCACAGGAAATGACCCTATTGCCACCGTGTCAAATTACCACAAATTCAGTGGCTTAAAACAGCACAGATGTATGATTTTAAAGTTCTGGAGGTCAGAAGTCTTAAAATGGGTTATCAGGACCATGTTCCTTCAAGAGGCTCGGGGAGGATTTGTTCTCTGCCTCTTCTAGCCTTTAGAGGCTACCTGTACCCACTGCCTTGGAACCCCATCCCTCTGACCTGTTTCCATAGTCACATTCCCTTCTCTGCTTCGGACACTTCTGTGCTTAATAAAGTAACTCAGTCGTGTCCAACTCTTTGTGACCCTATGGACTGTAGCCCGCCAGGCTCCTTTGTCTGTGGAGATTCTCTAGGCAAGATTACTAGAGGGGGTTGCCATGCCCTCCTCCACGGGAACTTCCCAACCCAGAAAGATCCTGCCTCCCCTATAAAGGACCCTTGTGGTTACAGTGGCCCCACCTGGATAATCTAGGGTATTCTCCCTAGCTCAGGGTCCTTAACCACATCTGTCATGTCACTCTTACATATAAGGTAACATAAGGTTTCAGGGATTAGGATATGGATATTTGGGGAGGCATTCCGTTGACCATAGAGAAGCTATGTTTCCCAAGGAGGCGCCATAAAGCCTTCAGGTGATTAATGGTGGAATCTACAAAGACAAGACTAGCCAGTGAGGGTGAACCCCGGGCAACCAAGACCTCCTGAGCTCAAATCATACCTCTCTCAAGTGGCCCCTTTTGATAACTGCTAGACAGAGCAGAAGAGAGGCTTAGAATGAGATGGGGCTAGGGCCATAGTACTGTTGCTGAGGATGAAGCCCTTGGATCCAGATGCAGTTCAGCCAGTGACTTCCTGTGTAACTGTGCTGAAGTTACTTTGCTCCTGGGTTAAGTGGAGCTGGTGGGTTCTTCCTGGTTTGCCTTATAGGACTACCACAGTTGATAAGAAGGTGCCTGGCCAGTTGTCATGTGAGTACAAGAATGCTTATTGCTGTTGTCATCTTTGTTGGTATTATTGATGAAGGGATGGGAGGGGTTGTGGCCCCAGAAGTTAAGAGAATGTGGAAAGAGTCCTAGGGTGAAAGATCAGGAGGCTTGTGGCTCCCAGAGAAAAAGAATGGAGCGTTCCGGGTAAAGGAAACCTTGTAAAGGTGAACTGGTCCAGCTGGGGCATGCTGACCCTGACCTCTGGCTTTGATCAAAACAATCATCAGATTTGGTTGTTTATTAAAGCAAAAGACAGGGACTTTGAGAAGCCAGATCAGGATCAAGGTCAGTGCTGACAGACTAGAAGAGCTGCTATTTAATTAGTGGTAACTCCTGACTGGGCTTCCCTGGTGGCTCAGTGGTAAAGAATTCGCCTGCCAATGCAGAAGACGCAAATTCAATCCCTGGGTCAGGAAGATCTCTTGGAAAAGTAAATGGCAACCCACTCCAGTATTCTTGCCTAGGCAATCTCATGGACAAAGGAGCCTGGTGGACTGCAGTACACAGGGCCGCAAAAAGAGTTGGGCATGACTTAGCGACTAAATAACAACTTCCTGACTGAAAACCCTAATTAGGCCCACGTACAGAAGGGCAGTCCCTCCTCCCAACCCCAGCAACTCAGACTTGCAAACCAGCCATGTGCTGGAGGATGTCATGACTGCTGCCCAGGAAAGTCAGGGGCTCACACACAGAAGACCCCAGATGCATAGGAAGGGAGTGGAGGACAAGGAATGAAGGCACAGGACCAAGTTCTCAAGTCCAGTCAGGAGCAGAGCCCAGCCCTAGTTAAAGCCACCCAGGCTGAGGTCTTGGGGTGGGGATAGGGCGTTTATGTTTCCCCAATCTCTGACCCAGAGGCCAGTTGACAGAAGCCCAAGGGTGGGGCAGAGGCTCAAGGAGTAGGAGGACTCCTGGGAGAGGTTCAGCCTCCGCAGAATGAGTATTTCCATCACTGGGTCACAGTGTCATGGATACTGGAAGAGTCAGCTGAGGACCTGAATCAACATCTCTTTCAAAATTCTACCTGGAAGAAAGAAAAACAGATATAATTTCTACCAGAAAGGACTGGGAACAATATTTCCAGTATATCTGCAAAAAGCTAAAATCTTACTATAGAAAACCTCTTGTAAAATGAGAATCCCACCCATTAAAACAATAAATCATGCACAGAAGAAATACAGACTGGCAATGAACATATTAAAAAGTTAAACCTCATTTACAACCATAGCATAAGAAATAGGGAATCTGCTGGTGATCTGTGGTTAGGACTCAGTGCTCTCATGCCCAGGTTTGATCCCTGGTCAGGGAACTAAGATTTCACAAGCCATGCAGTACAGTTCCTCCTCCCCTGAAAGAATAAAAACTAAAATGCAGAGGTACAAGGTGGAGTTGATTTGTATTTCGGGGTTTGTGGCCCATTACCATTACCAGCCTACAGGCCTTATTCTGGTGACTGCACATGGGTGCCTGTTTGGCCAACAAATTCTTTTTTATCTCTTTCCTTTCTCTATCGGTGAACAATTTAATGTGTTGAACATGAAGTTTGTTTCTCTCCTTGTAAAACACAGAACAGGACTGAGCATAATCCTTGGTTCATGACAGGGTTTTTTCCACTGGTTCATGTGAGGCTTTCTTTTAAAAATTATGTTTAATAGTACAACTGAAACCTGGGAAACTGCTGTCCAGGGGAACTTGACCTTGAACAGTGACCTGCTCCATCCCATGTCGCTGGCTTCTCCTACCCAGGCAGCCACCATCGTGAGTCCTCTGCCTGTCTCTTACCTGCATTTTACCTCTTTATACTCCTTCATAGCATATGTTTGTATACTTTGTGAGGTTGTNACTGCTGTCCAGGGGAACTTGACCTTGAACAGTGACCTGCTCCATCCCATGTCGCTGGCTTCTCCTACCCAGGCAGCCACCATCGTGAGTCCTCTGCCTGTCTCTTACCTGCATTTTACCTCTTTATACTCCTTCATAGCATATGTTTGTATACTTTGTGAGGTTGTTTTATATATATATATTTCATTTGTATTAATTTTATTAAAAGAGTGTTATGTCTGTATTTTTATCACATGTGTATTTTAATGGGACCTGAGGACTTTAGTGTGGAAGTAGAGACACCCGGGTGGTGATGGGGCTGCGAGGAAGGGGTCTGCGATGTTTCTTACAGCTCAGTCTTAGGAGACTGAGTAGCTGGTGGTGGGTGTTCAGTTAGATGGAGGAGAAGAGGCTGATTTGGAAGGTGGTGAACTCACTTCTGGGCAAAGCAGTAGTTTAAGCGAACATCTGCTGAGTGCCTCCTATGTCCTGGGCATTCTTTTTAGAGCTTGAAATGCCCTGCCTGAATGATCATGTTTAAGCCTCATGAGAACCCCATGAAATGGGCACAATTATTAATATCATTTTAAAGACGGGAAAACTGAGGAATTAGTAGGTTTGTAGGTTCTGAGTCTATCAGCATGATGGTTCATATCTTTCTACTGCAAACCTAGAAGGAGGGGATAAAATATTTTTAACATTAAATATTTAAAAATGAAATTATTGACATAAAACTAAATATTTATACATAAAATATTTAAAAAATAAATTTACTTTTAACTGAAGGGTAATTGCTTTACAGTATTGTGTTGGTTTCTGCCAAACATTAACACAAATCAGCCACAGGCATACTTGTGTCCCCTCCCTCTTTAACTTCCTTCCCATCTCCTTCCCCGCTGCATCCCTCTCAGTCAGTCAGTTAGTCAGTTCAGTCGCTCAGTCGTGTCCAACTCTTTGCGAATGAATCGCAGCACACCAGGCCTCCCTGTCCATCACCAACTCCTGGAGTTCACTCAGACTCACACCCATCGAGTCAGTGATGCCATCCAGCCATCTCATCCTCGGTCGTCCCCTTCTCCTCCTGTCCCCAATCCCTCCCAGCATCAGAGTCTTTTCCAATGAGTCAACNTGTAGGGGGCGGGTGTTGAAGGTCACCAGCTGCAGCAACACAGGATTTAATCCTTGGAGGGGTACATGGCAAGTGCCAATTTGTAGTTAAAACATAGATGATAACAGGCTCTGAAGCTTAGCTGAAACGTGCATCAGTTCCGAGGATAAGGTGGCAGGTGTTGAAAGGCAAGTACGTGCAAGTGCCATATCAACGGCTTTGTTGTTTAATAATGGGGGTGGCTCCAAGTTAGTAGGCAGTTGGTGCGAACTCGGCCTAGGAGGGCTTTGCAGGTGGTGCCAGTGAAGGAGATCTAAGATGCAGGTTCAATCCCTAGATCAGCAAGATCCCCTGGAGGAAGAAGGCATGGCAACCCATGCCAGTATTCCACCCTGGAGAATTCCATGGACAGGAGCCTGGCAGGCTGCAGTCCATAAGGTTGCCCGTACCAAGGTGTGGTCTGTGTTGGGTCCTCAACAGAACAAGTCCAGTGATCACTCAAGAAACAAGGGTGCCATCGGCAGCTGACGGCTCAGATTCTGTGCCACAGTTTATTCTGTTCGTTACCTAAACAGGATTAAATAAAAATAACTTGGATGCTTATCTAGTATTTGACATGAGATATTTATTTGTGAAACAATGCAAGCGATTGTAAATCCCCCACATACTATTTGATTAAGTGCAATAAGGTACAGTCATGTGTAATCTCTTTACACAATAGTGCATCTAGTCCTTTGCCTTAAATTATTGCACAAAAATTATAAGACCAGTGAAGAAGACATGCGGACTGACAGGCAAATTGGCCTACACAATGAGAACAGTACACCAACTGGAATGGTCCAATAATTTAAGTCAAATGTTTTAATGGTGCAGTTAAAGTAATCGAGTAAGGGTTCAAATATATTCTTTCAATATATTAATTTCTTTTTAAAGTCATGTTCAGGCAAGGTGCTGCTGCTGTTTAAAAAAACACTATTAGCTTTGTCCACAGATGTAGTTGTCAAAAGTCACCCAAGGTAAGTCTGATGTTGAATGCAGCTTTTAAACAATTAAAAATTTGTATTTTGTGTACTTCTCAAAGCAAATTATACAGTTGAGAGAGCCCTGAAACTTGTAAACGAAACATTCTGACACAAGTGCACAAAATAAAGTTGGCAATGTTAAATGTCACGTTAATTTTGAGATCTGTAGTGTTTGATGTTGAGCGAACTTTTGGTCTTGACTCAAGATGATAAGAGAGCAGTCCTGTTTTGGCCATCAGAAAAGGAAACTGCCCACAAAACATCCTAGCCAATTAGGTTAACAAGGCATTTAAGATGCCTACTTAAAGCTTCCCAGAGCACAAAGGAAGTGCCAGGTGGCTGGACGGTGGCTCTGGCTTCCAGGCCGCCCTCCAATCCAGTCTTGTGCAGTGTTTGACATTTTCACATATGCTCGGGTCTCAGGAAAACAGGGTCAGTTAGAAACCAGGTGATTGTACCTTGTTGGTAGAAGGCATGGGATGGTTTGATCTCATAGCTTTGCCTAATGTACACATAAATCCCACCATTCTCACCCCAGCTGGTAGTGTGTTAAGAGTTGTATGTTCTATGGCTAGTTGCTTCCAAAACACAATAAGAGTAAGTTGCTATGCACATCTCTTTATCACCAAAGACACAGTTCACAAAATTCCACTCCCCACCCTCCACACATGGAACTACACTGATGTTCTCTGGGGCTGCCGCACACAAACTGGAGAAGTGAGAAAATGTTCCATTGCGCTGGCTGACAGCGAAAACCTTGGAGGCATTGAGGAGGTGAAGGGAAGCCTTCCAGCTGTGCAGCTTTGCTCTTAACGTGCTCTTTTGCTACAACAAAACCTGGTAGACTTAGAAAAGCCAGGGTGGGAGTCACCGGTAATCTGCATCCACTGGGGTGATCCTTCCAGTTTCCCTTTGCTTAGGCAAAGCTTTGCAGCAGGCAATCTGGGACCCCAGTCTCGGGACACCTCAGGGTGGGACCGGCACCGGCAGGCAGAGGGCAGAGCGGTGGCACAAGGACAGGCCAGTGCTGCAGCCCAGATGGCAGCCAAGAACCCCACACTGAGCTTATCTCCTACTACTGGGAACACCAGGACTGCACCCGTCACAGCTGATCAGCAGCCTCCACAGGTGGGTCTTTCAGGAGGCTGGAAGTGGAGCGAGGATCCATGGCGGAGTGCATGATGGGGATATAAACATCATCCATGTTTGGCATGACAAAAACTTTCTGCAGAAAGAAGGAACAGACATGGAACAAGGCTCTGTTCTCTGGGAGTTGCCCTATTGTGTTCTGATAAGAATTTTAGGCTTTAGACAAATTTTTAAAATACATATGAAACAACTTTTACACATTCCAAACGAATTCCTCTATAATATTCAGAAAGCCTTGAGGGATCAACATCAGTGTGTGAACATGAGAACCCAATAGGCTGTAAGGCAGAAGCAGCCTTTGAGTTCACGTACATATAATAAAATTACTCATGAGTTGATAAATAACATTAAGAGAACTGGCATAAGCTGCTCACAGGATTCCAAATTACTATATCCAGAACACATGTTCTAAGTAAATTTTATCCTAGCACTTAAAATCCTAGCAACAAAAAAGTATTTTTTTTCCCCAAACCAGAACCAGTTAAAGCTGCATAGAAAAGAAATCCTACTATCATGAACACCCAAAGGCTAATCAGTGATTGACAGTAACGGTGCTTTGCCTATTTATAAACTAATTTTATGTAAGTGAATTCTGGCAATGTATTCAACTTCAGCAATGCTTCCAAAAGCAAAACCAAAAACATGTGGCCTTGGGAGAATGCAAACAGTTACCCTTCAACTTTCCAACTTGCCTCGAGAATACCATGCACCAAAGTCTGCCCCCTAGAAGGGGTGACCATTCTACCCCAACACTCTTAGAAGAGATGACCCACCCAAATTCCTCATGCAGGAAAGAGGAAAGGAGCTAAAGTCATGAGGTTGTTTTCCCCTAACTAGGTTCAAAGTGCTTTTTCTTTTGGAGATAAAGCTTTCCATAAATTGGTTGTTATATTTACAGCTGCAGCTTTTAAATAATATAGTTTTTATAATTTTAAAGGCAATGACTCAGAAGGTACTACTGCAAACATAATATGGGTCTTGTTCAGAAAGTGAAATTCATTATAAAATAGTCTGTTAATCCATAAAGCCTTAAAAGTCAACTATGCCTCAAAAACCTGATAAAAATTTAATAGAAATAGCTCACTGCAAGGCCTTGGCTACATTGCTGTTTCCTTTGGTGGAAGAATGCAGAGACAGGCTTGGAGAATGAGCTCTGGCTGAGTCAACTCCAGGACTACCCTTGAAGATTCACAGGGTAGGGACAGGCCTGATTCATCTTTGAACTCCCAAGGCAGGTGGTAACTGCACATAGAATGTTTGTAGAAACACACAAACTGAGCAAGCTGGGTACCATACAAGGGCAGGAATGACTTCCCTGACCACAGCCCAGGTGCTACACACTGGCCAATTCCAGGCCCCACCTAGAGAAAAAGTCCAAAGATGGTCCCGGCAGATGGATGACTTAACCCTCGCCAGGCCTACTGGGACATGACAGTCACTTTGCTTTTTGACCCCAACATTTTGAGTTTCCTCTGAAGACTATGTAACAGGGTGTGGATGAGTTTCAGGGTTTCCAAAACTAAACCTGAAATTGTATGCCTCTTTGATCACATGTGTACTTTTCCCAGATGAGGGTCCATAGCTTTCATCAGATTTTCCAAGGAGGATCCTGAACCACATCAAGTTCAGAACCTCTGTTCTGCCCAGAGCTTTTAGACTCAGCATGAAATACTAGATAACACAGCAGGTGTACCTGAAACTCTTGTTCCAGTTTCTTCTCTATCCAGTCTGTCACATGAACTAAAGTCACTTCTCTCTCTCCAAGTTTTGGCCGAGCTTTCAGCTCAATATATGGTGGCTTCCGGAAACCATACCTTTTAAAAGAAGACAAATAACCACATTTAGAAGCAAAGAAAAGAAGCAGATGGTACCAGAGTAAACATTCCTCATTTACACAAGGCTTTATCAGTACTTGAAAATGTTTTCTTCTTCTGAAAATCCCTTCTTAAAAAAAAAAAAAATACTTCACTGTAGCAGGTATGAATTGTGAATTCCCTGTGTCCCTGGACCCAGGGCTGTGATGACTGGGGAACAGTTCTGACAAACTAAGACAGCCAGGAAACACCACTGGAAAAGTCCATGACCTGGGCATTGTTTCTGATTTTTGTTTTTCCTAAAATGGCAAGGATATTTTTTGTTTCTATTTTTATGAGAGTACGATACGTCTGTTACAAAACCCCAAATATAAATGTGTATAAAGCAGGAAACAACACTGACTCTCTGGATCTCATAACCAAGATAGGACCACTGAGAGAAACACGATCAATTTCTCCCACACTCCTAATATGCATACATAAACAGAGAACCTTCTGTAACCTGCTTTTTCACTCCACACTTCACTATGACTATTACAGCTTCTCAGAGGAGCCAGCTGGGACTCAGGACTGTTGGTAAGGTATCCAGTTAAGAGACTGTGTACTCTCGAACTAAAATCTTTGATCCATTATAGACCAATGTTTTAAAACATCCAGGTACACCTTGGAGATATGTGGGCTCAGTTCCAGATTGCTGCACCAAAGCTAACATTGCAATAGAGAGTCACGTGAATTTTTGGTTTCCCAGAGCATATAAAAATTATATTTACACTATGTTGTAGTCTATTAGGTGTGCAAAACAAGGTATATACCTCAATGAAAAACTACTTCATTGCTTAAAAAAAAAAGATAACTATCATCTGACAACACAGGGTTGCCACAAACTTTTAATCTGTAAAAAATGCAGTATGGGCAAGTACAAGAAAGCAAAGCATAGTCAGACAAGGTCTGCCCATACGATAAAAACGGCAAGTTGCTATAAATATTCTAAACACTCTGAATATGTATAGTTATCTTTGTGGATTAGTAACAAATAGTCCAGCACTCAAGCATGCACTGAGTAGCACTAGGCTGTGCGTGCTAAGTCGCTTCAGTCACGTCCAAGTCTTTGCGATGCTATGGACTATCACCCACCAGGCTCCTATGTCCATGGGATTTTCCAGGCAAGAATACTGGAGTGGGTTGCCATTTCCTCCTCCAGGGAATCTTCATGACCCAGAGCTTGAACTGGCATCTTTTACATCTCCTGCATTGCAGGCAGATTCTTTACCACTGAGTTACTAGGCTGCTGCTGCTAAGTCACTTCAGTCGTGTCCAACTCTGTGCAACCCCATAGACGGCAGCCCACCAGGCTCCCCCGTCCCTGGGATTCTCCAGGCAAGAACACTGGAGTGGGTTGCCATTTCCTTCTCCAATGCATGAAAGTGAAAAGTGAAAGTGAAGTTGCTCAGTTGTGTCTGACCCTGAGCGACCCCATGGACTGCAAGGAGCCTCCTGGAAGGCTCCTCTGTCCATGGGATCTTCCAGGCAAGAGTACTGGAGTGGGGTGCCAGTGCCTTCTCTGGAGCTACTAGGCTAGAGGCCTCTAATTTTAATTACCATTGAGCAGTGGTGTTTGTAACTCCTGTCAACTCTTACTGTTAAAAAAAATTTTTTTTTCAAGCTGCACAATAAGGTATTATCTGATTATTTTTGGATGATAAAGTTATAGGTTCTTAGTTTTTGTTGTTGTTTTCATGTTCTTCCAGCGAAAATACTACTTTTAAAAAATAAAACCCTAAATAGTATTTTAAAGTTTTTACTAGGAAAACACCAATATCATTATTAAATGATCAGCCAATTAAACAACCCTTTTGTAATAATTTTTATAATTCCTTCTGAACACCAAGGATGTGCAGCAGCATTCTGGTTTCATGTGATGAGAGAAAGATGTATCTTTTTCAGAGGGGCTGCCCTCGTGGCTCAATGTTAAATAATCTGCTTGCTAATGCAGGAGACTCAGGTTCAATCCCTGGGCTGGGAAGATCCCCTGGAGAAGGAAACGGCAATCCACTCCAGTATTCCTGTCTGGACATGGATAGAGGAGCCTGGTGGGCTGCAGTCCATGGGCTTGCAAAAGAGTCAGACATGACTTAATGACTAAACAACAACAATCTTTTTCATATGAGTGTAGCTTATGGTACAATGAGGTCTTTTATGTAATCACTATATACCCTTATGCACATTTATAGGTCTTACTTGCCAACTTAAAATTGAGATTTAGAAATAGTGATTTTCTTTTGCTGGGATCATGAATAATTTTTTTCAGTGATTCTCAGTCCTAGCTTAGTCTCCCAACCCCAGAATCATGGGAGCTGGACTCAGCACAGCTTTAACAAGTCCCCAGGTGACTGCGACATGCAGGTAGGGTTAAAACCCACTGGTTCATTCAAATGACAACTCTTTGGGTCACCCTTCTCAGTAGCTCAGCTGGGAGAGAATCCACCTACAATGCAGGAGACCATGGTTCGATCTCTGGGTTGGGAAGATCTGCTGGAGAAGGGATGGGATACACACTCCAGTATTCTTGGGCTTCCCTGGTGGTTCAGCTGGTCAAGAATCCACCCGCAATGCAAGAGACCTGGGTTTGATCCCTGGGTTGGGAAGATCCCCAGGAGAAAGGAAAGGCTACCCACTCCACTATTCTGGCCTAGAGAATTCCAGGGTCGCAAAGAGTCAGACACGACTGAGGGACTTTCACAATCTACCAGAGTTACCAAGCACACATCCTGCCTCCTCAATGTGCAGGTCTGACCTGGGGAAGTCTTCCCTCACTGCCAAGGACTCTGCTGGATGTATGATCCCCATCTGTAAAGTGGACCATAATGGTAGCCCTGTCTCCACAGGATGCTGTGAGGATTGGCCAGGCAGAGAATAAGGGTTCTACAAATCGCAGCTCTTCTTCCTGGTGGAAAGGGTTGACTTAAGAGAGCAGGAAGGCCTAGAAACAGCTCATCCCACAAACTTCACCAGCTGACCTTAACTCTTCCCAAGTGTGAAGAGTATTTTTTGGTTTAATTTTTGATTGCACCTCGCAGCAAATGGGATCTCAGTTCTCCAACCAGGGATTGAATCCATACCCCCTGTAGTGGAAGCCCAGAGTTTTAACTACTGGCCCACAAGGGACATTTCGAAGTTGAGTATTTTTTCACCATTTAAAAAAAATTTGAATTATTATTTCATGGCATAATACCACATGTGCGTGCTTCAGTTGCTCAGTCATGTCTGACTCTTTGTGACCCCATGGATGTAGCCCTCCAGGCTCCTCTGTCCATGGAATTCTCCAGGCAAGAATACTGGAGTGGGTTGCCATTTCCTCCTCCAAGGGATGTTCCCAACCCAGGGGTCGAACACCGGTCTCCTGTATCTCCTACGGTGGCAGGCAGATCCTTTACACTATACCACCTAAGAAGNCCTCTGTCCATGGAATTCTCCAGGCAAGAATACTGGAGTGGGTTGCCATTTCCTCCTCCAAGGGATGTTCCCAACCCAGGGATCGAACACCGGTCTCCTGTATCTCCTACGGTGGCAGGCAGATCCTTTACACTATACCACCTAAGAAGCCCTGAGGTATATCTTTATATTTGAATTAACCACTCACAGAAGAAAAGTGGAATCAGATTTACAACTAACTTTAAGGTCCCAAAAAAAACATTTGAAAGTACTTCTTCCCAGGAAGAAGAAGGTACTTTCCATAATGTCAAGGGTCAGCAGACTATGACTTTTATGATCATGCTCAAAGGGAATTACTGGCTGACCCCGAGGGGCCTTCAACATACGCACCATATTCGATCAGTCGCAGGAGGTGGAATGTTGACTGCCAAGGTTCCTCTACATTCTTGTACTTCTACAGTTAGCAGTAGGGGTGTATTGGAGACTTCTTCAATCTTCTTTTTAATGAATTCTGTCTCTGTTGCTTTTTGGAAATATTTGGACTTGGTAATTTTATCAACAAACCTCATGATCTTGCTTGTTCGATGACCTCCAACATACCTTTAAATGAGAGAGACAGGCAAGTGTTAGTGTCGACTTTGTTCCTTCATAAACAGAAACTTGGCTCTCTGTTCACCTGATTTTAGACCAGAGTTTCTCAACAGCAGAACCACTGATACTGTGGACTGGGAAATTCTTTGCTGCGGACGCTCCTCTGTACGAAATGTTTAGCAGCATCCTTGACCTTGGCCGCCTTGACGTCAACAGCACATCATCTCCCAGAGTTAAGACAATAAAGTATCTCTGGATATTGATAAATGTCCCCTCAGTTCTCAGCTGCTCAGTCATGTCCAACTCTTTGCAACCCCATGAACTGCAGCACGCCAGGTCTCCCTGTCCATCACCAACTCCTGGAGTTCACTCAAACTCACGTCCATCGAGTCGGTGATGCCATCCAGCCATCTCATCCTCTGTCGTCCCCTTCTCCTCCTGCCCCCAATCCCTCCCAGCATCAGAGTCTTTTCCAATGAGTCAACTCTTCACATGAGGTGGCCAAAGTACTGGACTTTCAGCGTTAGCATCACTGCTTCCAAAGGAACATCTAGGACTGATCTCCTTTAGAATGGACTGGTTGGATCTCCTTGCAGTCCAAGGGACTCTCAAGAGTCTTCTCCAACACCACAGTTCAAAAGCATCAATTCTTTGGCACTCAACTTTCCTCACAGTCCAACTCTCACATCCATACATGACCAGTGGAAAACCATAGCCTTGACTAGATGGACCTTTGGTGGGAAAGTAATGTCTCTGCTTTTTAATATGCTGTCTAGGTTGATCATAACTTTCCTTCCAAGGAGTNAGCACGCCAGGCCTCCCTGTCCATCACCAACTCCTGGAGTTCACCCAAACTCACGTCCATCGAGTCGGTGATGCCATCCAGCCATCTCATCCTCTGTCGTCCCCTTCTCCTCCTGCCCCCAATCCCTCCCAGCATCAGAGTCTTTTCCAATGAGTCAACTCTTCACATGAGGTGGCCAAAGTACTGGACTTTCAGCGTTAGCATCACTGCTTCCAAAGGAACATCTAGGACTGATCTCCTTTAGAATGGACTGGTTGGATCTCCTTGCAGTCCAAGGGACTCTCAAGAGTCTTCTCCAACACCACAGTTCAAAAGCATCAATTCTTTGGCACTCAACTTTCCTCACAGTCCAACTCTCACATCCATACATGACCAGTGGAAAACCATAGCCTTGACTAGATGGACCTTTGTTGGCAAAGTAATGTCTCTGCTTTTCAATATGCTATCTAGGTTGGTCATAACTTTCCTTCCAAGGAGTAAGCGTCTTTTAATTTCATGGCTGCAATAACCATCTGCAGTGATTTAGGAGCCTCCAAAAATAAAGTCTGACACTGTTTCCACTGTTTCCCCATCTATGTCCCATGAAGTGATGGGACCAGATGCCATGATTTTCGTTTTCTGAATGTTCCCTAAGGGGAACAAAATAACCCCTAGGTGAGAACTACTAGTTCAGATAAGGTGTAGACATCAGATGGAGCCTAGTCTTGATGATGGAGAGTCAGGCCAAGTTCCCACAGTGCAGGCAGGGAATGCATCTCGCCTGCTCTCCTTAATAATCTTCAAATACTGAATACAAATCTCGTGCTCTCTTAGAAAAAAATCTCATTGTCTCTATATAGCAAATAAGACATCAGGCTGCATTAACAGGGCCATAGAACACAGTAAAACATCTGCCTTTCAGATAGTGTCACACTAACTTTGAGCAGCAATTACTTGTCAAAGAGTTTTAGGAGCATCCAGTCCCATCACTTCATGGGAAATAGATGGGGAAACAGTGGAAACAGTGTCAGACTTTATTTTCCTGGGCTCCAAAATCACTGCAGATGGTGATTGCAGCCATGAAATTAAAAGACGCTTACTCCTTGGAAGAAAAGTTATGACCAACCTAGACAGCATATTCAAAAGCAGAGGTATTACTTTGCCGACTAAGGTCCGTCTAGTCAAGGCTATGGTTTTTCCAGTAGTCATGTATGGATGTGAGAGTTGGACTGTGAAGAAGGCTGAGCGACAAAGAATTGATGCTTTTGAACTGTGGTGTTGGAGAAGACTCTTGAGAGTCCCTTGGACTGCAAGGAGATCCAACCAGTCCATTCTGAAGGAGATCAGCCCTGGGATTTCTTTAGAAGGAATGATGCTAAAGCTCCAATCCTTTGGCCACCTCATGTAAAGAGTTGACTCACTGGAAAAGACTCTGATGCTGGGAGGGATTGGGGGCAGGAGGAGAAGGGGACGACTGAGGATGAGCCGGCTGGATGGCATCACTGACCCGATGGGCGTGAGTCTGGGTGAACTCCGGGAGTTGGTGATGGACAGGGAGGCCCGGCGTGCTGCGATTCATGGGGTCGCAGAGAGTCGGAGATGACTGAGCGACTGAACTACTACTACTGCTACTAAAGAGGATAGCTACATTAAGATGATGTGCAAAGTAAGCTTCTGTTCATCAGGCCACATCGATCTATGACTGCCCTAAGAAGAGAGGATATTTGTTTCTTAAAATCCTCCGCAGATCTAGAGTTCAGGAGTAGTATATGTGTGTGTGTAGGAAAAAGCCATCACTCTACAGAAGGTCAGGTGGGGAGTTAAATAGTGCACACAATCAACTCCTCAGACATCTAGATTTTTTTTTTATCTTCTGCAGGATTTCAAACGTGAACAGGTTGATGTTTTCTTAAAAAGGTTTCTCAATCACTTGGTTTCTTTATCATTTCAGTTTCTTTGCTCACTGTAAGTAATCAAAAGATCCTTACAGAGACGCAGCCTAAGCACTTGGATCATTCCAGTCCAAGTAACAGGCAAAAGGAACCCTCCAAATGAAGTTCATGATCCAAAAGGTCATCTAAGTGATCCACGTTTCCAAAATTCACCCAGGAAATCATTAAAATGTCTCAACTTTGTAGGAACTATTAACACATCACTGGAGGCACGTGACCCGTAAGAAGGGACGTAATGCTCCCCATCGACACCAGGGGGAGGTGCTGTGCAATTTATGGTCCCTCTGTTAAACATCCCTTCCATTCTGGTTGTCTTTACTCCAATGGCCTGAGAAAACCATTTTGGTCTGGACTCTTAATAAGGGGAAACAATTTGGGTGTTTTGATTTGGGGTCTGGAATTTTAAGCCACTGGTTTTGAATTATTAATACAAAAACCATTCACTCAAAGTATAGGAAGAAGGACGATCAGAGAAGGAAAAGGCGATGCAAAGCTCACACCCAACTTGCGGCCCTGACTGCCCCTCCTCCCTTGCCCCAGAAGCTGCATCCACTCACCCCTCAGACCCTGGGAGGAGCGGTTTGTCTCCAGCGCTGGGCTCTGGTGCATCGTCTTCGTCGGAGGAGCCAGCACTGGAGGACTCCTCGTCGCTGTCGGCCAGACAGAAGGCCCTGGGCCTGCAACTGATCAGGGAAGAGTCACCAGGCTGCCCGCCCAGCGCAGGCTCTGCTTAGGAAGAGCACGCGCTCCACCGCCACCATGGTTATGGTGGCAGCATTCCCCGCCCCCTCTCACCCAGACAGAAGAGGCCTAATCCCAGAATCCTCGGGTGGGCCTGGTCCCCTGGGAGACCCTTCAGCGCCCAGTCCCGGGCAGAACCGCCGAGGACTTGCGCCGGGAGGGTTGGATTCTGCGCATGCGTCAGAAAGACAGGCGGTCAGAGTGTGATGCGGTCCACACAAAATGCAGTGATCTCTTCCGCACAAAATGCAGTGATCTCCTCATCAGTACAGAGCAGCCAATGGGAGGTGAGTGGAACGAATGAAGATTGCATGGGTGACGGGACAGCTCATGTTAGTGACATGACCACTTCATGGATGACAGGGACGTTCAGGCAAGTCCTCTGACACTGGCCGAGTTTAAAAAAACGTGTGCTTTCTGGCTTAGTCATCTCCAAGTTAGTTTTGGCTGGAGACTGCTTCCTTGTAAAATTACACACCCCGTCTCCTGCCCCAGCTCCTGAAGGTCACAGAAAAAGCCAACAACCAGAGGTACAAATCTCAAGGGATTCCAGAGGCAACTGACATGGGAAGCCAGGAACCTTTCAGAAGTTCTAGTTTAAAACTTTTTAAAAATAAAGTAATAAAAAGCTTCACCAGAGAGCAGTGTTCCTCATGAATCTTTCCAGAGTAGGTTCTCAGTTTTCCAGAGGCCTGGAGGGTCTGGATCACCAGCAGTGGCGAGTGATCAAGGCTCCCCACTGAGGGCACTGGAGAGCTTCCAGCTGAGCTCTGGCCCCACAAAAGGCAGCTTCCTCCCTGAAGGGAGGCTTTACTTCCGAGAGGCAGAGAGACAGAAGGCNAAGAAAATCAAAAATTTTATTTACCAGTTAAGAACAAAACTAACTAAAGCACAAACTGGAAAACAAAACCAAAGCAAGGTGCCAAGTGGGGAATAAAGCAATGAAAACAAAACTAACACATATGCTGAGAGGAATGGAAAGAAAGAAAGGATATGCAAAGTTAAACAGAGGTAGATGAAGAAGATTTATATCCATTAAAGATTAACAGCAAGGGGAAAACAACAGTAGGAAAGGCAAACAAAGGAATAAATGTAGAAAAAAGTATGATAGGTTAAAAAAATTAAAATTAGGTCAGAGCAAAAAGCGAATGGTGGGGAGTGGCAGTGGCAGCAGCAGGGCCAAGGGGATGCGTGGGTGGTGGTGTCACCATGTTGCACTGCCACAGACATGGCGGGGCTGGGTGCTGCTGCGTCGCCAAATGGGAGGTGCCACCGAATGGGAGGAGCCACCAGAGCAGCGTGGCCTAGCCTACGGCCTGTACCTGCTTATCCACCTGGAGCGGCTGCAGTGCCTCAGTGGGAGCTGCGAGGGCAGCGGGAGGAGCAGACAGACGGCTCCAAGTTTGTTGAAAAGGGTGCAGATGAACAGCTTCTGTTTACTATTCCATTTACAGGCAATGTCAAGCTCAAAGGCATCATTATAATGGGAGCAGATGGTGACTCACACCCCTCTGAGATGAAACTGTATAAGAACATTCCACAGATGTCCTCTGCTGATACAGACAGGGAGCTAGATCAGACCTTTAGTCTGAACCCAGATCTTACAGGGGAATTCGAGTATGCTACAAAAATGTCTCGTTTTCCAAATGTCTGTCCTCTCTCAATTCATATTTCAAAAAACTTTGGAGACGATACCACAAAGGTCTTTTATATTGGCCCAGGAGGAGAATGGACTGAGCTTCGCTGACATGAGGTGACCATCTGCGATTATGAAGCATCAGCCAATCCAGCCGACCCCAGGGTCTATCAGGTTACCCCACAGACACACTTTATTCCCTAAGGGCTGGCCAAGACTCCCACAGAGGCGTGTGTCAGTGAAAAGTATGACATCCTGCTGGAAAGGACAAAGAGAGATGGGGCTCCANCGCTGACATGAGGTGACCATCTGCGATTATGAAGCATCAGCCAATCCAGCCGACCCCAGGGTCTATCAGGTTACCCCACAGACACACTTTATTCCCTAAGGGCTGGCCAAGACTCCCACAGAGGCGTGTGTCAGTGAAAAGTATGACATCCTGCTGGAAAGGACAAAGAGAGATGGGGCTCCAGAGTTGGCTGCCACAGCCTACTTCAAGCTTTGTCTTTGGGGCTTGCTGCAGAAACTTGGCCTATGGAATGTGTAGGTACCGAGGGACGATCGTGATTCTCTGGGGCCCTACAGAAATTGGATCTTGGGCTGGTCAGTATCTGGAAGCCACGGATAATGCCTGCCTTCCCAGTTTATGTGGCCATGGGATCCCCAGTGTCTTGTTGCTTTGTGGCAGGATTATTGTGCAACTTGTTTTTTAAAATGGAAACTATTCCTGGGCTAAGTAAACTTTCTGAAGCCTCAGCATTGTGTTTGTATTAACCATCAGGAGGGTCTCCAACTAGAAATACTTGTCCCTGCTTGCTCCTTCTCCCTGTCATCTTTCAACATTCTTGTCAAATTGCCCAGCTTGGAGTGGTCTCTCACGCACCAGTGTCCCATGTTATAGCTTGAAGAGCAGGAATCTCCTGATGTTGGTTTATAGCTTGAGAGGGTCTTTTTTCCCTATTGCCCAGGTAAGCAGTCTGAGGAGAGCATGGGAATTGTTTCTGTGTTTGTGGGTATCCTGGTTGGGGTAAGATGGGACTTTGATATGCTTCTCTTAAGGGCATCCTTAATGTTTATCAGCTTCTAACTAGTGTTGTAAGCCCAGTGGCAGAATTTGGAGATCTCAGTTCTTCTCTTCATGGCTTTTTATTCACTGTGACTAATATGCTTCCTATAAATCCTTGCCAGATTAAAAAAAATTAAAATTATAAAAAAGAGAAAAGAAAAAGAAGAAAGAAAAAAGGAAAACGCCACAGAACTGCAAAAGCCCAACATCGGGCAGAGGCTTATAGCAAAATAAAAAGTGTGACTTAATATACACATATACATATACACCCCTAAGCAAAATAAAAAGTCCAATAAAAATAAAGTACAACAGCTTGACCTCGCAAA
This sequence comes from Neotragus moschatus, assembly GCA_006410615.1. NCBI lineage: Eukaryota > Metazoa > Chordata > Mammalia > Artiodactyla > Bovidae > Neotragus > Neotragus moschatus. The sequence continues at coordinate 1,800,035 of SJYA01002750.1, forward strand.
CAAAGGAAACCAACAATCATATCTGCCAGTTAAGAACAAAACTAACTAAAGCACAAACTGGAAAGCACAAGGTGCCAATTGGGGAATAAAGCTATGAAAATAAAACTAACAAATATGTTGAGAGGCAAGGAAAGAAAGAAAGAATAGATATGCAAAGTTAAACAGAGATAGATAAAGAAGATTTATATACATTAAAGACTAACTTGAAGAGGAAAAGGACAGTAGGAAAAGCAAACAAAGAAATAAATGTATAAAAAATAATAACAGGTTTAAAAAAATTAAAACAAGAGAATTTTTTGTAAAAGGAAAACTCCAAAGAAATGCAAAAAGCCCAACAGAGAAGCAGAGATTTATAACAACAATAAAAAATGTGACTGAGGAGAAAAAAAGCTCAAAAGCTTAATTAGATTTCATAGTGCCAATAAAATCGACAACTACAACAGAGAGGGGAAAAAAGGACAAAAAAAAAAAGAAAGAAAGAAAATCCAAAAGAATCTACAGAACAAATCAAACCATAAGAATGATAACTGTTTTTCTTGAGTCACAGCTGTCAGAGTCCTTTCCCTTGCTAGGAGTTGCAGTCCAGCTCACCTCCCTAGGATGCCCTCTAACACTGTGCTGATCTCTAGACCTGCTGTGGGGGCAACTCATATTCTAATCTGGTCCTGCTCCTGTGTGTTCTTGCCTCCAATGTCCACAGCTATCAGAACTAGTGCATTTTCTTTTGTGGGAGCTCTCAATGTCCTTTTATATATTCCATAGACACAGAGTCTGCCTAGTTGATCGTGTGGATTTAATCTGCAGCTAGTGGGAAGGTTTTGGGTCTTCTTCCTTAGTCACACTGCCCCTGGGTTTCAATTGTGGTTTTACTCCCACCTCTGCACGTGGGTCATCCACTGGGGTTTGCTCCTGAAGCTGCCCTGGAGGACTTGGGGTTGCCCCTGTGAGGGCCAGGTGTGGAAGTGGTGCAGCTACTTGGGTCGCAGGGGTTCTCACAGCACCAGGTACTCAAGGGAGTTGGCAGCTAGGGCAGCAGGAAATACAGTGCTCTAGAAGGGTATGGCAACCAGTATTGGCCAATACGCTCCAGTATTCTTGCCTGGAGAGCCCCCTTTCCTGACAGAGAAGCCTGGAAGGCCACAGTCTACAGGGTTGCAAAGAGTCAGACACGACCAAAGTGATCCTGAGCACATCGATGCAAGACTATTTTTGCCTGTGGCAGCTCTGCCCCAGTGAGAGTTGAGCGTGAAGGTGGCACAGCTGCTTGGCTTGCAGGGACTCTGGCAGCGTCAAGTGTGCAGGGACATGGGCTGCCTCCACCGCAGGAGTTATGGCCTTATCAGAGTCTTTTCTTGAGCTTCTTGTAGCTGGTGCTCAAAAGGCCTCTTTGGCCAGTCTTTCTCCGTAGCTTCACCCGTTCAGGCACTTAGAGGGCTCCCTTGACTGGGTCCTTCTCTGTTGTTCAGTGCAGCAGGCACATAGAAGGGCCCCCCTGGCTGGGGTCCTACACTGTAGATCAGCAAATCAGTCACTTAAAGGGGCACCCTGAGTGGGGTCCTACTGTGTAGTTGGGCACACCAGTCACTTAAAAGAGCATTCTGAGTGGGGTTCTACTCTGTAGTTCAGTGCATCAAACGTTTGATAAGCCAGTGTCTCTATTGTTCAGCTGCCAATGCTGGCACGTGGGGAGAGAGGTTATGGTGATGGTTCCACCAGCTACGTGTAACTTCGTCATATCATCTTGCTTCCATGGCTGCCTGGCTTTCCTTCACCGGCATTTCCCACCATGATCTCCTCCCTCAGTTCAGTTCAGTTCAGTCGCTCAGTCGTGTCCGACTATTTGTGACCCCATGAATCGTTGCACGCCAGGCCTCCCTGTCCATCACCAACTCCTGGGGTTTACCCAAACTCATGTCCATCAAGTCGGTGATGCCATCCAGCCATCTCATCCTCTGTCGTCCCCTTCTCCTCCTGCCCCCAATCCCTCCCAGCATCAGGGTCTTTTCAAATGAATCAACTCTTCACATGAGGTGGCCAAAGTATTGGAGTTTCAGCTTTAGCATCACTCCTTCCAGAGAACACCCAGGACTGACCTCCTTTAGGATGGACTGGTGGGATCCCCTTGCAGTCCAAGGGACTCTCAAGAGTCTTCTTCAACACCACAGTTCAAAAGCATCAATTCTTTGGTGCTCAGCCTTCTTCACAGTCCAACTCTCACATCCATACATGACCACTGGAGAAACCATAACCTTGACTAGACGGACCTTAGTTGGCAAAGTAATGTCTCTGCTTTTGAATATGCTATCTAGGTTGGTCATAACTTTCCTTCCAAGGAGTAAGCGTCTTTTGATTTCATGGCTGTAGTCACCATCTGCAGTGATTTTGGAGCCCCGCAAAATAAGTTTGACACTGTTTCTACTGTTTCCCCATCTATTTCCCATGAAGTGATGGGACCAGATGCCATGATCTGTTTTCTGAATGTGAGCTTTAAGCCAGCTTTTTCACTCTCCTCTTTTACTTTCATCAAGAGGCTTTTTAGCTCCTCTTCACTTTCTGCCATAAGGGTGGTGTCATCTGCATATCTGAG